>JAECUM010062244.1:0-27857 GCA_016617855.1 Megalonaias nervosa | reverse complement strand
TATATATATATATATATATATATATATATATATATATAATTAAGAAATGTATGTAGTTTGCCCAACTAATTTACAGTACTTTTTCATTCACGTTGTATGCAATTTCTGCAGGGAACCTTTCAAGGAATATATGTGACTCTAAGATCAAATGTGGTAAATTTACATCTGAAAATATTTAGAACTATGAATGCACATATTTAATAAAAGGTGTGGTCCCTACCTTTAAGAGCGTTCCTCTTATTTTTGGGATGGGTACATTATTATTACTATTATTATTGTTATTATTATTATTATTATTATTATTATTATTATTATTATTATTATTATTATTATTGCAGATGCCTTTCAGAAGGAAACTAAGAGACACGTTCTTCATTAATGGTCGGGTGAGCAAAACTATAATCTTAGATGAATAATAAATATATGTATAAACAATTTCGATCTCTTCGACTGAAACGTTTATATACCATCAGTACGTTTGTATGGCCAGTTGTATTGTTGATCAATTGCATGTATCTGTTAATGTTTATGTTCATGGTCAAGGATGATGGAAATAAAACAACATTAAAAGTTTTATCATGAGTGGGCGCGAACATGAAAATGAAGGAAAAGAAAGCCAGTCTGTGTAATACACCCCTACCCATCCCTCTCATGTTAAGTGATACTTATACATGTTTGCATCTATATTCAATTATAGTCCAATATGCTGTGATATATGGTATAGATACAAACAGTAAATATAATGTGTAAGTAACATGAAAGGGAACTGATATATTTCAGATGCAAATTAGATAGATAAAATAAATTTTTCGGTGTTTTCACCGCTCTGGAAACAACTAACCTCAGCCACAAGTATTTACGCATGAAAGTTTGGTGGCAACATTATATTTACTTGCAATATATTAAATTAACATAATTTGTAATATGCCCTAAATCTAGAAACGTTCGTTTAACATCGGATTCGCGATATCGTTTACTTTAAAGATATTTTACAATGTGAAGTTATATATATAGATTGTATACTGTATTTATTGTAATTTGCTTTCTTAAGATTGGCCACGATAGCCTGGGTATGTATGTATAGTTTAGGTATGGACGTCCAACAGTGGCCATATTTTAGTATTTACGTGTTGTTCCGCTATGGACGACCAAGACTGACTATAGTCTGGGGATGTAAGTATTGCCTGGTAATGAGCGTCCACAATATTGGTAATATATTGGGTATGTAGGTATTGTCATTCTAAGAAAACTAAGATTGGCCATAGTCAAGTATTATTTATTGTTTGGGTATTGATGTCCAGATCTGGCCTAGTCTGGGTACTCATGTATTATTTCGGTATGGACGACAAAGATTCGCCATATTCTTGATATGAATGTATTGTTTAGGAATTGCCGTCCAAACCTGGGCATAGTCTGGGTAAGTATATGTTGTCAGGGCATGGACGTGCAAAATTTAATGAGGAACATAAGTATCGCTACGCCGAACAGCAGCAGATACACCATCGTTGTAATACTATTATTGTTATCATTAGTAGTAGTAGTAGTAGTAGTAGTATCATCATCGTCAGCATCTTTTTCCTACTTTGCAGTCGTCGTTGATGACAACCACCGATTTGGAATCACCAGCTTCGGTAAGTGACAATATATCAATTATATCAATATATTAAAATTGATGAATGTAATTATAATAAAAGATTATATTCAGTATAGTAAATTGATGTAATTGTGACACGATGCTTGCTTTTTTGCTTCAATGTCATTAGATACATTATTTGTGCATCACAATAAAATATTAACAAAAGACAACGACATCTCTTTAGTCCATGTTCTCTTGGACATTGTATTAACCTAATATTATATTTTAGATGTTTGAAAGAAAAATACTGAATAATAAAAGCAACGCGATTTCTGAAGATTAAAATATCGATCGTACTCCGCTGCTGTATAATTGAAAGAAATTGTCTAATCAGCCCAGTACGAAAGGTAAATCATTAGGTTGTTGATGTGATTAACATTTGTAAAATACATATAGATGTAAAATATCATAACCGTACACACAATTGCTTGACCTCAATTTCTGTGGGATCAAAAATTTGATGACGGTTTTAGGACAATATCGTAGCATATACCAAATACTTTTGAAGTCTATGTTTATAAACCACATGCATATCAAACTGATTTTGACCTTTCACCCCAAATATGAATATCATGACTGAGTTCCAAAAGGTACTGACAGTCACAGCTACCAATGCCAGCATCATTTGAACACTGTTGCTGTTAATGTGCAAGAAGTACAAATACAGCTACAGCTACGTTAAGGTATTACTTTTGGGCAAAGTCCCATTCCGGGGGGGGGGGGGTAAGAGATGCACATGGGCCAATATCGGCCTCTTATCTGAATTCATCTTTCCATGCTCACTGAACAAGGAAAATGGTTAGACCCAAATGGCAATGTTAGTATGTACACAGTACACAAAATAAATATTTCAAATTTCATACATGCAAGTAATCATTTCAATGTTTTTCTTGTACATCTATCCGCGCATGGCCTTTGGTTGCTACTCTTCAATTAGCTTGTATAATTTATTGGTCAGGAAAAGCTCGTTTTGTTTCTTGCTGTAAGTATACTTTCCCAAGGCATACACAGTCAAGTGTCGAACTGCATGATGAGATAAAACTAAACTGAATGACCTTTCGGGCATTAATATTATATTTTGTTAAAGATATTTGTCGAACCATTTTTTGTTTCTTTACAATGTTACGTCACCTCTAACCATCGTAACAGCGGTGATATTATACCTATTGTGCTGAATAGTTATGTTGGATATACTATCTGATATAAAGATAAATAAAATAGTTCACAAAGTAGTACACATTTAATTTAGTGCTATAGTACTGGCTATCCCAAACCTACCGTTCTTCTCTAGATATTTTTCCTATTCTTTCCTGATAACAATATCAAGAACGCAGTATGAGCATTGTCTTATCGGACTTGTTATGTGGTCTAAAGTAAAATAGTTTACAGAAGGTCAAAGTATAATTTATTGCAACAGATTGGATAATCCAAACGTAGCATTCTCTTGTATCACTAAATTTGCTTCTTCTTGTTTTATTGTTTATGTGAAGTAGGTTGGGGTCGTTTTATATTTATGATCAAACTTGAGGTGAATTTAAGAATATGAAGGTGGACATGGCGTCCCGAAGAATGTATGCACTCTTTTAATTTTCGATTAAGAAGAAATTTGGTTATGATAAACATTCCTGCTACTGCGCATATTTTCAATATATTTTATCGTGAAATAAAATAGTATTATTTGTGTTTGAAAGAAGATGCCCTCTATTTGTGCTTAAGCACACTCTGTGGTTATATTTAAAACGGACTCAAACGGTTCAAAACTGTAAACGGACAGAAAGTCACAGGACATAAAAGTCACAATTTGAATTATCATAAGTAATGTTGGACATGCATGACACAAAATCATAGGACATATATTCGCACTTAGAATTTTTCAAACATTTATGTTTCAGAATGTATCAAAATCGTTATAGTCTATTATTCTTAATTATAACTATCATTGATCATAATAAAAAAAAGGGTAATTGTTTAGCAACTAAAGTCTTAAGGGCAAATTGTAAAACAAGCATATCTCCTTGGGATCATTGAGGTTTTTTAAGGCTTACTCAATAAAGGCAGCTTTGATAAGGATATAATGGTAAAATATTGGCTTTAATCTCGAATTATTATTCAACAAGTATGTTAATAAAATGGAACCTTTTTTTCAAAATGGATTTTTATTCTACTAAAAATAAATCAAGAATTATCAGACTAAAATTATGAAACATTTAAATGAAATCATTAACAAACTATTGTATTAGCAGAGGCAGTTACAACAATGTGATTATTTTGTTGGTACTATCTATACTCGCATTTTGATACAAACTGCTATACAATATCCTGAAAATAGTAAAACACAATGGCTGATAAATTATTTATTAATTTATTATATACATACCTCAAAGAAGTGCAATTAATTGTCTCGTTCATACAAAACCTGCAGCGTTACAAAACTCAAAGTGTGACCGGTTTCTAACACATGCAAACTCACAAAATAAAACAACGTATGGCCAGTGACTTTGGATTTACCTATGAATACTTTAAAATTTGCTACGTATCTTCATTGATACCAATCTTCATTGATAACAGTGTTCATTGATAACATTCTGCATTGATTGCAATCTTCATAGATAACAGCCTTCATTGATATCACTCTTCATAGATAACAGTCTTCACTGATATCACTCTTCTTTGATAGCACTCTTCATTATCAGCAATCTTAATTGAGACACCCAAGTTAGTCAAATTTACTTTTAACTGAGTTAACGGATTTTACTTATCAAACTTATTTCCAAGCATGTGCCTGAAAATATTTTTAAACTATCTTACGATGACTATATTTTATTCTACAAAATCTTACATGATGTGTGTAAAATTTGGGGCATCTGTAGGACGCGTATTATCTTATACGTGTACAATTTGAGCAACTGTAAAACAAATGTTTGTACAGTTTGGCGCAACTGTAATACAAATCTTATAGTTTGTGTGTATAATTTAGGGCAACTGAAATACAAATCTTATGTGTGTACAATTTAGGAACAACTGTTCTTACCACTCAAGGTGGCAAGATTGTTAAACTGCAAAAACAAGATATCCGAATGATTCTCATCTGCAATGTTTACACTACTAAATATTGATTACCATTTTATGAAAATCTTGCAAACAATTTAGCAATAATCTTAATAATAATAATAATAATAATAATAATAATACATTACCTAATTTTTTTATTGTCTCTGCCGTTCTCGTTAAGAAAGCTAACACAAGTACTTATCTTCTCACAATGCTACTGTTAATGCTGCATTCACTAGTGGACAACAAAAACAAAATGTACTATTCCTAACAATATTAACAACACCTATAAACACAACACAAACAACTACTACTAGTACCATTATTGAAATGATGATAGTATTACTACTACTGCTACTATTACTACTAAAACTATTGTGCGAGTAGCAGTGAAAGTATTGCTTTTGTTATTACAGTTACCTATGATTCATTTATTACAAATGACATCACATGTACTGCCACTGCTTGTAGCACTTCTACTAGAAATGTCGTTGCCGCTTCTGTTACTACAGCTTCGACTATACCTATAAATATTGCCTCAAACGAACCGACAGCTGGTGCATTTATTACAACGACTGCAACATCAGCTACTACTGCTTCAAGAAAAACCAAATTAAATATACCACAAACATTATTTCCTTCTCATTCCCGTGGAAGAATGTCTTCCCCATCACCATACTACAACATAATAATTAGAGATGGAAGGAATAACCAAAAATATCGCTTCAAGATACCTTTTGTTTATATTTGAGTAAAAACTGGAATTAGACTATTACTTCTCTTACCTAGAGAGGTCTGCAACATGTTCTAAAACTAACAAGCAAGGTGAAATATAAACTGTACAACTTGAAATTAACTTACAATGGAACAACTTCACGACTGCTAAATTTATAAACCTCCAATTGACAAGGAAACCGTAGTGTCGAAATTACGAATTGTCAAACTGCTTATAGTATTACTATTTATATTTGTTGACCTTTAGACGCTCTTAAAGTATCATGTGTAACACCGCAAGTTGACAAAGAATATGTGATACAGTATGAGTCATACTGGTATCAATAGAACCATCACCTATCAAGAAACCAGAGCTCTGACAAATAATTCAACTTTTGTCTCACATTTTTGCATCCGAGTCAATTATGTACCAAATTACCACATTCTATCCCGCAATCATATAACCTACAATTAACTCTAATATATTTCACTATGTGGCATTTTATTAAAGTTTTGAAGTTATTCCACAACTTTGTAATCACCTGTATATTTAAAAATCTGACATAATACTTTTCTTTACTTTCTTACAAATCAGCAATCCAGATACCATTTTCCCATCTCAAAGTTGTGCATGGGCCAGATGGCATAATTTCATCGCTTAGTTGTAGAGATGACGTAGTCTGCTCCTTATTAAAGCTTTATACTTGGATTTATTTGTGCACTTGTAGAACAAACAACAACTTACTTACCAACCTATACTGGTAATTTGCGCAGAGATTGTTTCACTTTGTCCTCTCCCATACCATTGTTTCTTTAAAAATGACTTATGTGTTTGTTGGGAATCCTTATTAAACCTTCAAACCTAAGCCCTTTCCCAAACTTGGCTGTAGAAGGGAATATTGTTCTCGGTACAATGTAAATGGCACCTAAGTATACTGGTTCAAGACCATTTCGCACCTCGTGCGATGCACATTATAAACATAAAATGAAGTTAATGGGTTTCAGTTAAAGTAATTACTTATTGTCAAACATGAGTTACTTAAGGCTTCACAAAAACACCTAATATCCGATTTGGGTATTTTATAGTAAGTTGAAATGTCTGCCACGGTTTGAACAATGCGGTTTGGTGGACAGGGGAGATGTTAAGAAGAAAGGAAACATGATAATTTTGATACCTTTGTTAGCGTCGATGAACTTTGGAATTTTAGAATCCTGTTCGAATATATTCAACGAATATCTTCAACAAATACTCTGACACAAACATTTGGTATTTGTTTTAGCTCTAGAAATAGCTATCTCATGTATTTTAGCTCTCTTCTGTTTGTTTGCCTTTTTCAGCTACACATAGTTAATGGTGGAATCTTTCAACTCGGCTTAGTTTACTTTACTGACTCTATTCGCGTTACTGAACATCCACATAGCCGTCAGCGACACAGAAACTACCTTTTTCAATTAAATTATATATTTGCACATCTCTTATTGAAAGGTTGTTTAGTAGGATTTTCTGTTTATTAATTTCATAAAGTATTTGTGATGTACAAGTCGAACGCAGCATCGTTAGAAAAAAGTAGAACTTGTCGTGGATGGATTGCAGTGCACACTAGACAACATTAAATATCAGGTTCATTGACCGGTAATGCTGCTAATATATCTTTAAGCAATAATATTTACATCTGCACAATATAGTTGCATTTTATATTAGAAAAACACCGTTTTAAATTTCTAAAACACTGCTTAGCTTCTTATTCATTGTACAGCCAACAACAAATCTTATATGTACATTGGTGGGCAACCGGTTGCTTTACTGATGTGCACATCATGCTATGTGTTATCAGAAGAAACCAATATTATGGCGATCCTAGAAACATTCAAATTAAATACCGTCATAATACAATGTAAAGGCAGTACAACTAATTCATATTAGTAAGTGGCGATAGGTACGGTATACATACTGTCAAACTGTCATCTGTTTAGTAAGCTTAACGATAGCAAGGGGACATTTTTAGTTTCTAATCGTCTGTGGTATTTTAAAACATGTACAACTTTAGAATTGTTGGAAAAAGTTGCAGCAGTACAAATTGCATTGATATTGATACAACATGATAAAGCATTAGTCATAACTTTGTCTTGATTATCATGTCATATTGCTCGATAAACAAGTTTTGAAAATTGTGTTTGTGTTGTAGATATTCTTATAAGCCAAAACTTAATTTCAAAATAGATCGGAATGATTGGCCTTTACTGCCATGCAAATGTAATGTAAATGATACACATAATCTATGTTACAGACTGGAGAGCATGATACACATGATACAACAATGAAAGAAATTCATAGAGCGGTATGTTGACGATTTTTTCATAAATATGTAACAAATTGATGATACAATTCCTAACTAAAGCCAATATATTTTGCATCCATACAAGTATAATTCTTCTATAAGTCAGTTAAAAACTTTTAACATATAAACTGCCTGCTATAGTTGATATCATGGGATGTCAAGTTATCAATAAGGACATATTACACCAGTGTTACATTTGGTACGAATTGGTGAATGAATCAGATTTGAGAAAGAAGTCACGAAGGTCTGCAGAACTCCAAGGACATTATCTCTCTCTCTCTCTCTCTCTCTCTCTCTCTCTCTCTATATATATATATATATATATATATATATATATATATATATATCTGTCTCTGTGCGTGTCTTTTACCAGTCTCAACGAGATTCAAACATAGTGCATGCTGCATGATTGTTTACTGTTGTATAGTCCTTACTTAAACTTCTGACGCCACTATTATTAACTACACTTGATGAATACTACTTCAATTGGTTGATTACTATTTACAAGGTCAAGTCCCACCTATTGCAAAGTACATCTAGTTATACAATGAGACTAATGGTTTTCATCTCTCAAAATATATTGCAACTATTTCTTTAATCTGTATGTTTACCGTTTCCACCTACGAATTACAAAGGTTTCAACGTTTAAACATATCTTAGTTGAATGCCTGTAGTTATTTACAAAATCTTAAATATGTAGACGTGAATGCATGTGGCAGTCAGTGAAGCAGGAACCACCAGTTGCAATTAAAGTATATATTTGTACACCTGTTTAACTTGATTGTTTAATATTAGTTTCTGTTAATTCACGCGTATATCAGGGCCATACATCTGTTTACAATATCGTGATTTTTATCATGCATATGTACATCGCAGTAGAAAAGAATATGTTGAAAAACCTGGAGATATTGTGCAATAATTGCCACATACATTCAACACATGTAAATGTTACAAACTGAATCCAATCACAATAAGAGGTTAGAGAGGTACAACGAAGGGAACTATTGCAAGTGGAGTGAGAAACAGCATGCATATCATAATAGCTGTCCGTTGTTCAATAAGCGTAACAGATAGATAGGAGAAATTTAATTTTCTAAATATTTTAATTAAACGACACCATTTCAGTAAGTTTAAACAGCATACACGATTATAAAGGATGGTAGGCACTTCAAATTTATAAATTGTTTGGCTAGAGATGAACACATGATTGGTAAATACAAGTTCTTTTTTGTCTTAAATGTCTCTTCAAACCGCTCCATAAAGAAATTCTGAAAATTGTTTTTGTATTGCACATACACATATAAATAAGAGTTTCTTAAAAATAAATAAGTGCGATTGTACTTTACGGCTAAGCGACCTGCAATGCAAGTGATGAATATAATTCATGTTACAGACTGGACAGCCTGATCCATATCAAACAACAAGTAATGGGGCCTATGAAATGGTATGTTTACGCTTCTTGCAACCTTAGATAACAAAGTAAAAACATAATTCTTAACTTAAGGTACAATATTTTGCATGCATACAAATAGAAATCATACACTGCATATTGTGTATATTTGCTCATTGTTCCTCTCGAACGTATTAATCTCACTCTTTTGCAATTATCTATACGGCATCGAAGTATGTATGTAAGTAATCATTTTTTTCTGTATGTAAATTACCTCACCATGGTTCTGTTTCTGTCTTATTGACTCTGTTAGACGGAATTCTAACACTAGTTACACTTTTAACAGACAAAATTACATCACAAAACCGCGACTGAAATCGCCAAAAGCTGCAAGTGATTTGATGAAAGTGGTACGAGTTCCTGATCAGAGTATAGACAAAACAAAGGTCGCTCACATAATTTTAACATACAACGCACTCCCTACTACCGTTGAAATGTATCAGATGTCAAATTATCAATAATGGCATATTGCAACAGTAGGACATTTTGTGTGAACTGGTGAATAAAACATTTTAAACCATAAAACAATTTCAGAAAGTATTGCGACATTCCGATGAAAATAACCATTGCGATTTTTCGAGTTAAGATAATTTGTTTACTTATATTTATCATTTCTATCATAGTATACCATTCTTGGTCTCCTTCACTCACATTTCTAGGAACAGTTCATTATGAGAGAATGTCTACTAAAAATTCTTCCAGTATGCCCGCGTGACTGACAACATACAAAGTCTTCATTTTAATTTTTGACGCAACTGTTCACAATCACACTTGATGAATCCTAATTCAGGAGTTTGAATACTAATTTAAATGAGTATAAATTGTTCAAATATAAAGATTTTATATGTTACTATTAATTTCTTAAGACATATCTGTAAACGACATTTGTGAAAGTTCAAATACAGGCATAAAGGTAAATAATTATTTCAATAAAATATGGATTGGATAAGAAATAGATTGCTCAGCTGACATTTTTATTTCCGGTACTGTACTATACAAGATTTTAAGTTGAAGATGATTAAGCCACTGCATAATACAGGAAATTAGTTTTCTATTTTTATATTAGATTGCTATATAAACTATTCTTCATTTGCATTGTCGCGTTGTGGGTATAAATGCCAGAAAAATGACTCCACTTTTAAAAACAAAAACAAAGTTAGATATAAGTTTCAGTCTGTGGTCAATACAAATGAAGCATAAGTATTAAGTAAAGTCCTTTTGCAGACTGTACTGCATGCAACAGATACCTCAGCCAGGAAGGAAGACTTTACCGTGATGAATACTGTTACGTGTAGGCTCGTACAAAAGTAACAAAAGAAAAGAGTGAAGCCAACAAGCTTTGTTAATTTTAACAAAATAATTTATTTCCCTAGAAAACAATGTAAAAATAGGAAGTAGGACATACGATTTGTGAATATAATCCAAAAATTAATCCTAAAGTTGAAAAATATAAGTCCTATCACTAAACAGTTCTAATTGAATCCAGGTTCGAATCTCGATGAAATTCCAATATGGAAGGCGATGACGTCAGATGAGATCGTTGTACAAATGGCAACAATTCCTTGTTGAAACACAATTTATAATGTTCTGTTTAGATTTCCAGAATAAATTTCCACTAAACGTCTTTGTCCCAGAATTTTCATAAAGAAAAGCGCTTGTTTTGTTTTCTAGAAAATATGAATTATTAAATCCCAAAAAATAGACGAACTTCAGAACAAACTGGCAACAACAATAAAAACTTCTTGAGTCCTCAAGGTTTACAATACGACTGATCAATCTACTAGCAAAATGGCTGTTTCAATCCTCGATTTTAGATCACATAGTGGCTCACGTGACGGGTTACGTGACCACTAATTTGAACAGCGCAATGAAAAAATAAAAATTATCACGTAGGCAAGAATAGCCCTATCTAAAAATCAAATTCTCACGCTGGAAATGAATTTAAAAATAAACCTGATTACCACAGAGCTAACACGAAGGCTGAAGATGATCTTGGTAATAGCCAATCGCTTTCGCTTGATATTTACGAAATCTATGAGCTAAAAATAGTGCTGGAGTAACCGTTATAATCTAATCGGGTCAAGTTAATTATCCGAAAAGAGATTCAAATCCAATGAAAATATTCATTACAATAAAATGTAACGAAACAAAAATAAAATGAAAAAGAATTTAAAACTAGCACACAAGTAATTAAATTACATATACGTAACAATACTAGTGAATGAAACATATTTTAAGCCCCCCCCCACAAAAAAAAAAAAAAATTCAGCAATTACTGCAAAATTCCAAGGGAAATAACCATTTTCACGTTTCAAGTTAAGATAATCTTTTTTATCATTGTTTTAATTTTTATGGTAATGTATCAAGATCGGTGTCCCTTATTCCCATTTCTGTGAAATGCTCATTTGTACAGATTACATATTAAATTTGTTTGTTTCACTGCCCTCAACGAGCTTGAAAATCCAGTATATCCGCGTGATTGACAACGTAGAATGTATGGATTTAAATTTTGACGCCACTGTTAACAACCATACTTGGTGAACATTACTTTATGAGTACTCATTTTAGGCATAGGATACGATTGATAAGTTTCAGTTAAAACAGTTAATTATTAGGTCTTACTATGAGTTACGTTCGGCTCAGTAAGACTTGCAATGTCCGATTTGGGCATTTTATAATTGGTCCAAAAGTTAAATCTTGTGTTTTCGATGGGAGCTTGTAAGGAACGGAAGGGTGTCAATGATTGATGAAAAGTGGATGAAATTGATACCTTTTTGCATTGTGTTAGTTTTACTACAACCTCTGTTGGTGTTGCAATCAATAAAACAACTGCATCCTCTACGTCTGCTATAAGCACCTGTGTTGTTATGTTCCTCTGCGCTGGTATACATCTTAATAACCATAGCAACTATATATTTTTACTTTGTTTTTGTCATTTTCCAGTGCAAATTCCATGATTAGTTTGGAATATAAGACTGGTAAATGTCAACCAATTTTTAGAATATGTTTTATCAAATTCTGTATATAAACTACTGTTTTTCATAACTGTCATGTAGATATAACTGTCAAAAAATGACTTTATATTGTAAAATAAATTAGATATAAATTTCACTTATCTCCAGAACAAAGTTAGTAGAAGTCATAAATAAAATCCTTTTATAGATTATAGGACACCATACAGATGCATCAGACGGATACGAAGACTTAACTGAGGTATGTGCAACCTCCTTGCAAACTTAGATACTAAAGTAATAACATAATTCTTGAAAAGGGAGGTAGTTTGTACATAAAAATAGAAATCTAACATTTTACATTTGGTGAATTCATTTGTTTTGTTCTCCTCTTGAGCATGTTTCTTTAGCACGTTTGCGTTTGCGCACAGGGCCTCGAAGTACATTTATGCTATCATACACCAAATAGCAGTTCTCTCTGAATCATTAAATATGTTTTTTTATTTCTTGGCATATCGAACTCTATTCGCAAAATTGGGCATTCGTCATGAAATAACGGTCTGATCTAATAATTCTTATGCTCAGCCAGATTTGACAGATAAAACGTAAATAAGTAAATTGGTATATTGGTCTAATCGGATCGTGATGAACTAGGTATATGTGAAGATATTCCAAACTGAATCTTCATTATAGTGTTTTTCAACGTATGCCTGTGTTGTACATTTAGCATCATCGCGATCACATGGTTTGCTGGGTGCAGGCAGGACGATGGGTGCGTACGTTAATAACCCATTTTCTGTTATTAATCGGGCACAGGTTTCAAAATTTGTATATATCAATAATGCAAATATATACGATACTAATGTGTTATATATATATATATATATATATATATATATATATATATATATATATATATATATATATATAAAGTGAAATGAAATGTATTGTCAAATCATTTCAAGATTAAACTTGCATTTGATAATGGCGTTTACTGAGTAGTGGTACATTTAATTCCTACTGTCTGCTTCATATGTGTTATGCATGTGCCAAGAAATACGTTCATTTAGAATAATGTTCAGTATGTCCTTAAAACGAAAATCTTGTTACGCAAATACGTAAAGTGAAATTAGAATTTCATATATATAAAATCTTTACAATATTTTTTAAATTCTTTACCTGCTTGTGCCAAAACATGTTCTTATAAATTTACATGTAAAAATGCAAGATTCCACTTCATACCAAGGGATGTTTGATTAAATATGACTACAAATGTAATATATGCAGCAAGAAAAGTGAATATTTTGTGAACTTGATAAACGAGCTAAAACTGCACTACATTTCATTTATGGAATTTTTTCGGGCGATAATATGTTGATTTGACATGGTTAGATTCTGTACCAAGTTATGTCACTTCTACAAGGCGGTCAACAATGCTGTCAATCCGATGTGCTTCTTCGCTAGGTTGCGCTTGCTTTACGATCCGATAGGCTTCATATGTATACATCGTGTTAACAATGCAATGTATAATAAAAATGATGAGCTCTTTTAAGGTCGATCTGTTCTTTTAAATTTGATAAGGCTTTGCTTCGAAAATTCGAAGGATGGACAAACTCTAAATAAATTAGGGAACATTTACATTATGTTCATCGCATGAATTATTTGTGATAGACGTTTAAATAGGGATCTCTGCACTGAAATACTCTGTTGCAGGAAAAATGTACACCAAAACCAAGATGTGGGATTTCATGGGTGAGTACATTTGTTATGCACAATTTTATGTTGTTCTGCATGTTGGAGGCAATGTTGAGTATGGTTGGCACGGACTGCAATTTTCAGAATGATTGCCTTACCTGCATGTCAGCAATGAGTTAACTGACATTTACAACATTATGAATGATCCAAATAAAGACACAATCACACTTTGCCATGCATTTATGAATCAAGAAATCTGAAACACAAATGTTACCAACATATATATTTTTCTATCGAATAACAATACCCATAGATAATGTGCTCCTTGGCCTTCCAAAATTTGTGCATCTTGTAATGAGGTAATCGTTCTGCCATTACAAAATTAGAGGCTATGTATTCTAAGATTTTGTCTCGGGGTGGCCCTTTCTATTCTGATATATTCGGGGTTTTTTTTCATTCTTTCAAACGAAAACATTTAAAGTACAGTATTCAACATTAGCTAGTATGATCATTTTGTGTTTCCGTGCATGTAGTTTATTCAAGTTGCTGACCTATGATAGTGAATTGTGTAGGCTTAGGAATCGCCCAGGATTAATAAATCAAGCTTTTATGTACAGCATTCAATGATATCTTTTCAATCACGCGTGTAATTTATACCTGAAGAAAAAACAGACGGAAATGAGTATGTCTAGGCAGCTGATAGTTAACTGAATGCAACTGCTTCAGATAGGCCCCAAATTAAGGCACATTAAATTAACACTGTTCTTGCGCAATATATTTGCTCATTCGTTCCTTGTATTGGACTCTTAAAATATGCCTTGGTTTATAAAATGTATACATTTCGATTTCTACACCCTCTTACCGATGTTAAAAAATTTCTGAAGTTGTTTGAAATTGCATGAGACTTTTTCAACCCTTTAAAGTATTTTCTATCAAAAGCAAAAATAAAATTTTCACAACATGTAAGCAACAAATAAAACGATTAAATTTGAACATCTAACAAACTTTCTTTTGTTCACGCTATAGGCATCCATTTGTTTGCTTTTTACACAATGCCCGACTTGTCAACGATCCGCAGGAACGCTTAATATACACATATTCTTTATGGTACATTCACTGTGCTGTCTTTTGTATGTTTCTGCTAGTACTTAAATTAACTTTGACCATTGTTCATGCCATATCCGTACCATCTTTCTGTATCTCCAATTGTTTATAGTCATTTAAATGCATAGTAAGAAAATCTATCAGCGACATATTTCATAAACAAATGAAGCTTGAAAATTCAAACTTGTTCCATAAATGATAGGAGATTATTAACCTACATATGTTTGTTCTCAAAAGTAAGCTTTTCATGAGAATAAGACTTCTGTAGATAATTAAAAAAAAATATATATTCTGATCAATAAGTGCAAATTTTGTCATAAAATAGAATATATCAATTTTGAGCAAATGAACATATTCGTTATTAGTACCAAATTTAAAGAATTGTTTTAAATTCAAGCTACTACAAGATAAAAAAAGTGCATACGTGCACCAGAAACCATTTTAACATTTAGAGACTTTCATCTTGTTTTCATGGCATTCTCCTTTTTATACTGTAATGACCTCAGTCTTAAATAACAAATTGTTCTTTGATTTGATTTTGAAGCTGAAGTTTGCACTACTAGCCACGGTAATTTTTGGCGCCATCACAGCAATTATCATTTTGATCATTGCACTACGGGATCCAACACCACCAGGCAAGTATTCAATTTCTTCTTGAATAAGCGTAGATCCTTAAAACTGTAGCAGGTCTTAAAATAACAGTACCTTTTGTCAAGCCTATAACCTTGAACACATTAAGTAAGGTGCGTTAGGATATATGTATGTTCACTCTTTCCTAGAATATCTGAGCTCCATACATTCAGAACACAATTTGATTTACGTAAACAATACATACTGCGTGAGTTTGGAGTTCTTGTGAATACATACTTTGATAGATATCTTACGTTACCTGTGGATACTCGATCTGATTGTTATGTAGCGTTTTAATATGCGCTTTATCGTAAGAGAAGATAAAAGATTATGAGTGTTGTATAGAAACTCCAGAGACAAATATAATATAGTGAACATTAGATTGCTAAAAAATGTTTAATTTTACGCACTTTTTGTCCCGTAAGAGTATACAAAGTTTTCCATCATCAATATATGCTTCAAAATTGTTTTTACAGAATTGTCTCTGTGTCACCTATTTGTTCTTTTGTTATAATTAATACTTTGATAACAGAATATATTATGTTTCTGAACTTGTGTTATTTGAATCAGTGTCAGTGAATTGTGTATTGCGCATATATGTATGCGTATGTTTAGTCCTTGACAGTTCATCAATTATTGTCTCTTATTTTTTTATTTCCTTTTCAACTATTTCTTTTCAGTCTAGATTTGGCAAGAGAACAGATTTGTTTTTCTATTAACATAAATTCTGTTATTCATTTTCAGGCCAAAAGCACGGTAATATATCTGTCTATATATTCATCAAAGGAATACATAACCACCTATCTAATAACTTTCCTATCTATATACCAAAACAAATAACTATCCGACTACCAACTTTCCTACCTAGAGATATTTTTTTCTTCTCAGCTTTAGGCAGACATAATAACAGATTTCTTAACTTTAATTTCTATTTACTAGTTATATCATATGTCTATACAGCATTCACCTATCATCCCTGCATACATACTTACATCCATTGATCCATCCATAAATACATACATCCATCCATACATCCATTTATCCATACATACATACATACATACATACATACATCCATACATACATACATACATAGTTTACATGAATCGTGACCACTCTCAGTGATATAATGATCAGCATGAATTATCTCCAAAGGATGTGAAATAAGCTGACGAAATCGAAGAACAAAATTGTACAACGCTTTTCATGAAGCAAATGTCATCAGAGACAAAAACGAAGCATTGTTCAACGTTTTCTCTCTCTCTCTCTCTCTCTCTCTCTCTCTCTGTGCTTATATATCTATAGTACGCGAAGACATGTATAAAAATGATTACGTGAAAATATAATAGTTTCAAACAATGTATGATTCAAGATACTTAATTGCTAATATATATATCCTGTATACGAAAAATTACTTCAACCAAGTGACGTGTTACGCAATCATAATATTTGGACAATGAAAATTGACCTACTTTATATCGTTCAGCCTGTGATCAAACTGTATATATATATATATATATATATATATATATATATATATATATATATATATATATATATATATATATATATATATATATATATATAAACATGGATAAGATCCGATTTTAGGTACTAAAATATCAACTTTTTTAAATCTGCATAAATTCGACTTAATGTGTCCTGTGGCATTTTTGGAGTCTATATCATTTAAACTTCAATAGCATATTTTAAGTATTCGGAACGACTGCTAGTCACTTGTCATTATTTTGACATTATATCAGGTATTGTTTGCTGAAAGTCTCCAAGTAGTGGATCCCCTTTTTCCTAAGTGTGTTAGACTGGAGAGGCGAGCAGTTATTAAATTAAATCAAGACTGTGTAAAATATGCACTATTGATCTTTTTCATGAGGTAATTCTAGTAACTTTGCAGATTTTGGTCGATTTCATTGTCTTGTCAGCCAAATTGAAACCGAGACAGTGGCTTTATTAATAATCACATGCAGTTCACCACGGTGGAGATATCGGCAACATCGGCATGGTATCAAATTCTCATTGCAGTCTTTAAAAATCTTGGAACACCATGTTTACTGTAAAACAAAAAGGAGCAAATTTAAGGATGCAAGGTATTCTTAAATTGTTCAATACGGGAAAACATTTATAATTAAAACAATACTACATGAATGAATCGGCCAATTGTATTGCAGAACATAGAAACTCACCTACCCACAAATCCCTCAGATGTCGAGCATATACATTGGTTTGTGTGGGTTTACACTTTTCCTGATTTTGATACTTTGTCTTGTGAGCAAAGCATTCTGAAACAAGTAACCGGTCTCTATGTCCTGTAAAATTATGTGATTCATTTTAGCTGGAATAGAGATTTCGCAGCCACAAAAGAGGACAAACGCAGCATATATATCTCATGGAAATTATAGAAAACATAGTTGGAGATCAGACAAACAATCACTGCAAAACTAAACATGGCCAGATAACAACTTTACTTGCAATTCTATATGATCTATTACTATAAATGATGATAATAATGAATATCTTCTTTAGTTGTGGCAACGCAAATATGTTTCTGTCTCTCCCTCTCTCTGTCTGCATTTAGGTATATCAAATTGTGACCCACCCATGGCGCTTTTATAGGCATATATAAATATTATTTCAACATTTCAACATTAGGTTACATTTCAACTGTAGGCTATCGCTTCTATATTCTCTAAATCTGTGATGAATTTCCACTGATCAATCATAAGCATTGTAATAAAATAACGATAAAAAGATTAATAATTCCCGTCTTATATAAGAATTAAAAATGGTGCAGAATTTTGTCGAAATCCTCTACGCTTCCCTAAACCTCCCCCTCCTCCTTGGCGATCATCATTAAGAGGTTAGTGTTAGGACTGGTCAGCCTGGTGTCAGGATAATGTGACTGGGTGGGACATCATGCTTCATGTCTGCAGCATTATGCCCCAGTGCTAGACATCACTATAAACTGTCACACTGTAGACATCGTAGCAATATGACTGAAAAATTGTTAATGCTACGTTAAAAATCTAAATCACACACACACACACACACACACACACACTCCTCCCCCCATCTCTCTCTCTCTCTCTCTCTCTCTCTCTCTCTCTCTCTCTCTCTCTCTCTCTCATGCATTAGGGAGGGAATACAGGGAAGTATGAGTGAGAGAAAAATAGAAAACTGAACATGCACCAAGTAACCTACAGTAACCTGGGACTTCGTAACGGTTACATGCAGGGCCGGCCTTAGGCCGATTGGACCGATTTATCCCAATCGGGCCTTGCGCTCACAGGGACCCTGGGCGTTAATAATGTTTAAATATATATGCATAAAGAGAGAGTAAAAGTAATTTTAAAGAAATGGAAGAAAATTTTAAGTACAATGTCATATTAAACTTGTTTAAAAGTATGTTTCCAAATACCGTACTCACAGGGGGCCCAGCACGTAAATCCAGAGGGCCCCGCCAAAATGATCCAAATCAGGCTCACGTTTCCGAAGGCCTTCACTGATTGCGTGTACACGTTCCATGGGATTTTAATAATTACCTGCAATACGAATCATACGAAGTTCCAATAACATGTCAAGACATATAACTCTTTAAGTAGGAATACACATAGTGTAAACTATTTAATGCTTTGTTACATTTTCTTTGTCTCCATATTTTCATAAAACCTATTAATATTGGTCCAAAAATATATATTTAATACTAAATGTCCGAAGGCTTCTCCATCCTCCCTTAATCTTTATACTTGTGTTGTTTGATAAGGCAGCATACTAATCGACCAATCTGGAAACAAGGACTGGCAATGAATAAATGCCTTTATGGTAAGTCCCCCTAATCCCATATCTCTCTGTGAATGATGGAAAAGGGTGGTCAAACGAAGCAACGGAAAGGAAAAAGTTACTAATGGGGAATAGCAACAATTGTATGGTTGGTAGCAATGTTAATTAAATCATTAATTTGCCTTAGATCAACTGTAAATAAATTTACATGTTTGAATTCATTACCTCTTCCTGCTTCCTCACTACGCTTAGTTTAGATTTCCATCCCGTTGAATGCTAAAGTAGTTAGCCATGCAGTGTTTGTATTGCTCTAATATCTTCATTTAAACCATCTTTCTTGTTTAATTATAAGTGTATCTTATATTGATTTAATCATTATGAATGAATGAAGTTCAAAAACTAAAAAATGCAACTTATCAATTTACAAAGGAGACTGCGATTACTTGCAAAAGGATAAGAACTACATTTTGTAGCCGACACACTAAAGTGTGCATAATCCATTCATTACGACAATAAATAGTTGCTTGTAGTCAGTCTTCACTGCGTTTGAAAGGCAATTATGTATTTGATGTAAATAACATATACGTATATTATGTATGCTGCATAAATCTTTAAGCCTCGTTTCACATTAATGGAAAAATTACACATCTCACAGTATATGAATTATACGGCGTACATACAATGCATATATATATATATATATATATATATATATATATATATATATATATATATATATATATATATATATATATATATATATATAATAAAATAAACAACACCAACAAGTTTTATGTGTGACCGGTTTCGCTTTATTGTTTATCAGACTAAATTCAAACTAAATTCAACATCATTGCTTACGTCATTAAATACATTCTGTTTCTAAGTGATCGATAATATAAACAATATGACATAAACAAAATGACGTCATACTTATATTTTTAACCTAATTCTCTTATTCTTGAACGAATAGTAGACATGGAAATATGCATACACAGCACAGATTATTGATATTTTAATACATAAAAATACATAAAACGGGATCTTAAAGATACAGATATCTCTATTGAACACTATCTCAAACACTTCTATGAATAAATAGAGATAAACAGTTTTATTAATAGTTTTATTATATATAATGCACATTTGAATAAATTATATATATATATATATATATATATATATATATATATATATATATATATATATATATATATTATTGACGAATGTTCATATTTTATCAGAACTAGATTTATTTAATAAAAATTAAATAAATAATTATGGTGTGCATAATATTTATAATCATTAAATTAATAAGTATTTTATAAATAATTAATCATAATATGTTCAGAATTAAATTTAAAATGCCCTTTCATTTTTAAAGAATTATTAAACTTATTTTTATGATATTAGTTTATAACTTCACTAGTAAAGTTATTCAGTAAATTAGAATAATATAAAATTATTCTTAACTAAATTGTAAACAGGGGACATAATAAAACAAAAATTGATCAATGAATGTCGTATAATGTTTTGGAATGTAGACCTTTTGGATATACCGTATTAAGATCGTGAATCCAATAGGTTTCCTCTAACAGACGTTCCGTTTCAGAATCAGCTATAACAATAGATTAAAAGGAGAAATCTTCCAAAAGATGGAAATTCATGTGATATATATATATATATATATATATATATATATATATATATATATATATATATATATATATATATATATATATATAGATAGATAGATAGATAGATAGATAGATAGATAGATAGATATATGGGTTGTCCTTAATGTGAAGATTGAAAAGCGTCATTTCGTTGGTACAAACTGAAGTTTCATTTGTTACCATGCCAAAGGGATGCCATTTACCATTTACGGTATGAGCTTTAGTTTATTTGCTGTATCTATACAACAGTAACTGGTTTTGACAAATATTCACGAAATATGTTTTCATTGTGGCGGATGTTGCAATGGTATTCTTAGTTTAGTCTTGTTCATACTTTCATTACTTTCTCAGGATGCACAGCATTGACTGTAAACCTGAATCAATCGATTATCATTGTCTGCTACACCAGTTACAAAAATGACTGTAACATCAGCATAACTCCACCACCAACTACAAGTCTCAGTCAAACGGTTTTGCTCACCAAGCAGGTAAAGTATAGTTCTTCATTCCGTTAAAACTATGCCGAATGCAGTTTGCTTATATAAAATTATAGAAGTGTTTCAAGTCTTTCTCTTTTTCTCCGCACCATCTCTCTCTCTCTCTCTCTCTCTATATATATATATATATATATATATATATATATATATATATATGTGTGTGTGTGTGTGTGTGTGTGTGTGTGTGTGTGTAATTATTTATTTATTTATTTATTGTGCTATATAACTGTAACATTGTGTCTTTCTTTCACGCTGCAAATTGTAGTGATTATTTGTAGATGAAATTTCGTGCGTGCATTCTATTTTAAGATATTAAGAAAGTAAAGTTGCGTACATTGTTACGTTTCACAAACTTTTTGCTTTTGCTCTGTCTGTTAACTAGTTTATTACTATAGAGTCTGTGTGTTGAAATATGTCAGACACTGATCCATGGCAGTTATACATTTGTTATGAACATACAGATGCGTGATACTACTTATTGAACCAGAAATCATGTTTGTTTGGAATGTTCGTATCTAGCTATACTCTGACTAAACAAAAGACTAGCATGCAAAATAGCGGTTGCTCAGGCACTCATTTGTATGTGAATCATCTTCGCCTATACCAGAACGTTACAAGTTAAAATATAAAAATTGGACCTTTCAGTTTTCAAATAACAAAAGCGTCATCTATAAGGAATGTTTACGTAGTTAACAAGGCGCACGAAGGTTAAACAGATCATGGCTGCACAAAGAAATTCAGCGTGAACCTTCACTGCACAAAATTACGACGTAGATCATATATCTATACACTAACCATATGTAAATGATAAAGAATGATGCATATGTACAAACACAAAACACTGAAACTTATAGAAATGCCAACTTGATCAAGATCCACTGAAATATTTCTTGTCATATCAAACATAGAATAGTTACTATTTAGTATATTTATATCGAAATATTTATTTTTAAATCAAAACTTACCTTGCGATAGTTTATATGCAAATACTAAAGCAAGAGAGAAAAAGAATGCTACCTTTACCATGTGTTCCAACTAACTACTAATGAAAACATGAAAATGTATGATTTGTACCCACCAACAGATTTTAAAATCAGAGGGTATCCAGAATGTAAAAAATGCATTGTAAACTTGTTGACTTTGTTGGATTGAACACGTGTATATAAGAGAGTTTCCCCAATTTTGTAGTTCAGTTCGTTTCAGAAAATATTAAAACTAGACACTGCAAATATTAAAGTCAAGCGACACACCTTTTACTGAAATAGACTGCTCTAGACACCTGAAATGGACAGCGAGCAATCCGCTTGCTTGTTTATATCTGACGTTTCTGTTTACTTTGAAACGCCAATAATTCGATAATGTTGGAACCCCTGGCGCCAATCAGGTTAGAAATGATTACTAAATGAATAACATTACTTTGATTTTTGCAATTTTTATACATTTGATGCATTTCGATTTTAAAATCGGTAAGTCCTTACGAACAAAAAGGAGGGTGTGCTAATACTATAATAGCAGAATAAGTCATAGATTCATTTCGTATGAATAAAAGTCAACGATAATAGGTTATACGGTGCTTATAATCAAGATGTGCATGCAGTTTGCATAAAATTGAACTATATCTGAATAATACCAGCATTGCAAAAATAATGTCAATTGTTTATTATTGTAACGAGGAAACCCCATGGACTATAATTTTCGTTTCGTTATTTAATATTTTGTTTCGTTAAAGTTTATGTTGTGATTTTAAATGTTTGGCGGGCTTTGTAATGCCATCTAACGTCTTAGTTTTGGGTCACGTGATTCCGCCTGGGTATATATACGGGCCAACTGTGGCTACTATGGTGGTATGTTAAGAAGCGGTATAGAGTGAAGACGTCCCCTGCAGTGTAGCAGCATAACCACCCAGCCAGAGCAAGCACACTTGGTCGTATTTCGTTGGACAAGAGAGAGCCAGACCAGGGAATCGGAAAAGAATAGGAACAAGGTTTTTCGTCGACCAATAGCCCGGCTCTACAAGGCTCGTCCAAGAAACGCAGAGGTCTTGCGGTAATACACATTTTTGACTGAGGATAACTCTTCTTTCATCATTTCGCACTGTCGTCTCTCTGTCGATCTCGATCGCATGACGACGCGACTCTGCGACCAAGTCGGCGACCAGAAGAAGACCCATTCGGCGACTGCGACCGAGACTGCGACCAGTCGACGACCCTAAGACAAGTCGGCGACCAGTCGGCGAGTCTGCGACCAAGCCGGCGACCAGAGGAAGACTAGTCAGCGACTCGGCGACCAGAAGAAGACACAGTCGGCTACTGTGACCAAGTCGGCGACTGCAAGAAGTCGGCGACCCAGTCAGCGACCAAGACTGCGACACAGTCGGCTACTGCAACCAAGTCGGCGACTCAGCGACTAGAAGAAGACCCAGTCGGCGACTGCGACCAGTCGGCGACCCTGCAACAGGTCGGTGACCCAGACGGCGACCGCGATCCAGTCGGCGACCTGCGACAAGTCGGCGACCAAGACTGCGACAGAGTCGGCGACTGCGACCAAGTCGGCGACCCTACGACCAGTCGGCAACCTGCGACAAGCCGGCGACCAACACTGCGACATAGTTGGCGACTGCGACCAAGTCGGCGACCCTGCGACCAGTCGGCGACCCTGCGACAAGTGTGCGACCAGTCGGCGATCATGCGACAAGTCGCGACTGCGACCAAGTCTGCAACCGAGACTGCGACAAGTCAGTGACCACTCGGCGACCCTGCGGCGAGTCTGCGACCAAGTCGGCGACTACGACCAAGTCGGCGACACCCAAGAAGCCAGGAATAAGACGGTATCCCACTGAGGTAGAAATCTGTCACACTCTGGAGTGCCAGTCCTCAGACAGATTCAGCGGGGTATCACTCCAAATACAAGACCTATCCTAAAGAACCCAAGATAGCGAGACTCGGGGCAGTGTAGCCGAGGGAGTATTCCGCTACATTATTATTATTATTATCGTTAGTGAAATTTAAAATAGATTAAAGAATTAGACTTAAATAGATGTCTTTATTGCAGAAAAAGGAACTGAAAATAATCTAAATGCTATGAATAAAGCTTAATTATTAATGCCATTGAACATTTATTCAACTTTGACCAAATCTACTTTGGAGAGAAAAAAACGACAAAGTTGAAGATGGATCATAACAGGATTGGTTATTTTGCATTGCACATTGATAAATGTCAATGGGTTAAGAACAATGAAACTATATCTATTAACGTAAACATATAGATTAAACATATTGGTTTCTGTTACATTACGTGAAAGTTTTATTAAATACACCAAAATGATCAAAAGTCAGGCCATACATACAATTTGAATACATAAAGACAATGGTTTGAAAGATGTCCTTTGAAAATACTGTTGTCTAAAAATAAATTGAAAATCAGTTTCATGAGACTGTAAGAGAGGAAGAAATACTATAAAGGGACACAATGGTTTGGTTGGTAAAACTTAAATAGAACGAGACAAGTATGTTGATATGCTAATACCATTTCAATATTGCAGTCCAAAAGGTACCCCTTCAAATGTATAATAGTAGCGGAATGTCTGAGAGGTGCACCTGTTTAAACAAGCCGTAAAGTATCTGGTAAGGAAGACATTGCGCAAGACAGTAAAATTTGTATTAGGAGAATTGGGATCGAAAAATGCATTATCCATGTTGTTTACAGAAGAAGATTAATATTTTAAAATCAGCAATTACATGTTATATTTGTGAGAGAGAAAGCAGTGAAGAAAGTATAATTTCCATATCAACGAGTATGTAAATATGGCCGTCCAGTACATAAAGATTGCAACTTGAATTTTAAATATCCAATATTTAATACATTCATCCAGTAAAGCGTGTCTGGATAGAAAACCATTTTTACTAATACACTTGTAAAGAAAGATGCCGCTGTAGAGGTATGAGTCCTAAATTCTTTTAACTGGGAATACTAGCGCAATCAAAACCATTGAAGTTTAATGTTCAGATTTTTACTGTCCAGTTTATGTCCTTTCTTGTAGAAGTCCCTATTTATCTCCAATATCTTGCCATCCCCTGTTACACTAATTAACTTATATCCAACTATATATATATATATATATATATATATATATATATATATATATATATATATATATATATGTGTGTGTGTGTGTGTGTGTGCATTTGTGTGTTCGCCTTTATGGTAGTAACCGGTTCATTTTGCTCTAGATCGTGTTATAGTAAAGATGTATTTGTTATTTTAACGGACTTTAACATTATTATACCTTTCTTTTCAAATTTCAAATGTAAATATAATTTGATCATGAAGTATTCATATAGCAGTCAAAGCTATGTAATATTTTAGTAGCATTTTTGTTAGGTAGGCAAATATGAACTGGATATAAAAAATACTGGAATGATTCACTTTAGATTTTATTCGTTGTGCATGGTTGACGATGGACCGATTGTAAACTTTAGTAGATATTTCAAGGGTATGCAGTTGGCAATAATTAGCGTTTAGCTTTGTCTTTTGTTTAGATTCATTTGAATGTTTTCCATGTTGTATACTATGTTCGGATATACGTGTTGTTCCCTGTTGTTTGTAAAATAGCATTTTCTGGTCTATTGCAGAACATGTTTTTATTTTTAAAGCCCAATTCATCTTCAAGGAAATCTTAAACTAACTCTTAATACTCCGAATGTGATGAAATGCTAGCTGATTTGTCATGTTAGTATATCTGTAATGGAATTTCGCAGTTAACATTAAGTGTATAGTAAGCAGCTAGTCCTGTATTTACAGCTATTATAACAACTGCAATTAACGGCAGACATGAATGAACAAGAAACAACCAGTACACATTAATATATTAAGCATTTTCTTCAGTTTCTTCAAATTCATTATTTCCGGTAACTGATTTAAATTTACATGTTTCAGTCGCATAAAACTAGCACAAAGTGAAAATTGCAGACAGAGTTAATCCCAATGTGTGCCTTATGCTTGTGGACTCAGTTCTGCTGATATAATGGAGATAGGATTTAGGAGTCATATTTTTGCAAATATTAAATATCATATAACATGTAACTTTCTTAAATCAATCCGCAATAATACCAAATCCGATATAGCACCAAATTTGTCTGTGAGGGACGAGGGCGTTGTAAAGAATGTATTACCTGGATTTTCATAGCCAACGAGAGAAAACTACGACAAGATCGCAATTTGGAGAGGTATTTGTGTTCTAGTTGTATTGAGCGTTCTATGATGTATTCCTAGTCCTGCTACTTTTGGGACAAGCCATGCAAAACCCTGAACGGGCCTCCACTTTTGTGACGGAAACCTTGGAAATCTAATATGCACTCTATTCATTTCTCATTATGGACTTATTCTTAATTATGGATACAATCTCTTATAGGTGTCGTTATATTGGAAATTATTCAGATCTGAGGAGTGAATATTTTTGTGTAAAAACAGTAACAAATTTTTAGCAAAAGTAAGCAATGCCGGTATTAGCGCATCTAAAGTAAGAAGCATAATTATATATTGACTGTACAATTATTCCTGAGAAGGCTGTTGCCATGAAAATGTCTTGGCAGGGTATGACAATGATATCAAACATATCTGGACAAGAATACATAATATTTTGTGATGTAAATTGATAATTTTAAGTGTGCGAATCCAGCGATAACCATATTCTTTGATTTAGTTGCGAGCTGATCTTCAGAATGCGACTAAAATCATGAAGCAGGATCTTTTTACGAAATTTTAATTTTTTTTCAGCAACGAAATAATTCAGGGTGGACCATGAATTATATTTCCAACAAGAATATTACATTAATAGGACCAGAAGCAAAGTGCAGCAGTGAGGGAGAATACAAGATAAACATTACTGACACAGTTGAAAGGTCGTCGTCAATACAAACTACAAAACTAGAAATCAATGGTATGCTTCTACGTCTTAAAACTAATCAAACACAATAAACATCCACACATACAATACTGGGGTTTCAATTCATCGCCAATAATAATATGTTTTCGTGGTTCTGCAAGTATTTGTAGTACTAAAGAAGAAATGCAGGCGTTAAAAAGAAACCAGGTCGAGTATTTCTTTGTAACAAAATATCTAGACGCAGGACCATGTAGTGTTTTCACGAATATCAGTGTTATCTACATAAATCAACACTATGATTTTACACGAGTGCTTACGGCTGATCTTTAGTAATTGCAGTATACACTGAATATGCAGATGCCGACAGATTTATCATTTTTAAAGGTTTTTGCACTAAAACAAACAATTATGAATTATGGAGTGTCGTAATTAGAC
>JAECUM010062242.1:0-34012 GCA_016617855.1 Megalonaias nervosa | reverse complement strand
GTAATGTATACACCTAGGAACTTAATAGCATAATATAGAACGTTCACACACGCAAATCTATAGTTCATGATCGTGTTATGAGTAGTTAAATTTGTGGGAAAATTTTTTGTAGACTGATGGTTTCAAGTTTTTCAGAAGGACCTATTAGTGCAAACATTCCTCTAAAATAATAATGGCCTATGTATGCGTTCATTCCTTTTGTGTGCTTTGACATTTTTTTAAACATTACTTAAAATATTGTTGTGTTATTTACGTTTGTAACGTTCTGTTGTTACCGCCGTTCACGCTGTAAGTGATCGATTTTTAGTTTCCTGACTTCATGAATCCTGCAAAATATGGTCTACCTCTCAAATAACAGTAACCATTACTAGCCTTAATTGTTAGGTAGAGCAAACAATCAAGTCAATAGAATTTAATACTTAGCGTTGCTACACAATGGATAATCTCACGGGCATCTAAAGTAAACACTCACGTGGATATATATAGTTTTGGGCAATAAGCAAATACAACGACGGTTATAATAATTGGGTGTAATCAGCGTTGCTGGGCATTTTGAGCACTGTGCGAACAAAATGATGGTAGTTCCAGACCGAATATAACCTGGCTGTTACTTGTAGGCTCGTACAAATGTAAGAAACTGAAAGAATGAAGTCAACAAGCTTTGTAAATTTAACAAAAATGATTTATTTCCCCAGAAAGCAACGTAAAAAATAGAACATAGGACTTACGGTTTGTGAATATAATCCAAAATTTAATCCTAGGATTGAAAAATATAAGTCCTGTCACTAAACAGTTCTAATTGAATCCAGGTTTGAATCTTGATGACGTTCCAATATGGAGGCGATGACGTCAGATGAGGTTGTTGTACTAATGACAACAGCTCCTCGATTGAATCACAGTTTATAATGTTTCTGTTTAGAATTCCAGAATAAATTTACACTGAATATCGTTCTCCCAGAACTTTTATAAATATGAAGCACTTGTGCAGTTTTCTAGAGAATGAATTATTAAATTCCCCAAAAATAGATGAACTTCAAAACAATCTGGCAACAACAATAAAACACCTTGAGCTCTGAGGTGTAAAAATTACCACTGAATAAATCTACTACCAATTGGCTGTTTCAAGCCTCGATTTTAGATCACATGGTAGCTCACGTGATGGACTACGTGATTTACTAATTTCAACAGCGCAATAAAAAAATGCCATTTATCAAGTATGCAAGAATAGCCCTATCTAAGAATCAGATTCTCACGCTGGAGAAATAAAAAAGAAAGACTGTTTACAGTTCAGCTAACACGTGGGCCGAGCATGACCTTGGTAATTGCCAATCATTTTCCCGTAGCGTTTACAAAATCTATGAACCAAAGTGAGCTAAAATAGTGCTGAAGAGATCGTTATAATCTAATCGGGTCAAACCAATTTTCGGAAAAGAGATTCAAATCCAATGAAAATATCATTACAATAAAATGTAATGAAACAAAAAGAAAAATTAAATGAATAAGAATTTGAAACTAACACCTTAATAATCTTTGATTATTATTTTTCATCTTGTCGATGAAAGTAAGGGGTTTGTGATGACTAAACACAACAACCGGAGAAGGAGCTGAACTAATGTAAACTTCAAAATGCTGTAATGCTAATATTAAAGCCAAACATTCCTTGTCGATTGTTGAGTAATGTCTTTGGTGCTTATTTAATTTCGTAGAGAAATAGCACACTGGGTGATCAACACCATTTCTATCTTCTTGAATCAATACTGCTCCAACCGAAACATCACTTGCAACCACAGATAATTTAAAAGATTGACTGAAATTTGGAGCTGTGAGAACCGGCGCACTTTTGAGTATGGCTTTTAACCTATCAAAAGCCTCCTGACATTTTTCAGTCCAAAGAAACTTGTTTTTCTTACTTAACAAGTTTGTCAGGAGTTCAGCAATATTAGAAAAATTAGAACAAAACTTTCGATAGTACCCAAAAATCGCATCAGTTGCTTTTACTGACAGGCACAGGGAAATCAGAGATAGCCTTGACCTTAGCATCAGGTTTAACTTGACCATTTCCCACAATATGTCCTAGAAAAGTTACACAAGCAAGGCAAAACTCAGTTTTAAATAAATTGATTGTCAAACTAATATCAGTGAGTCTGTCAAAGAATTTTCTAATAGTGGCTAGATGTTCTTTCCAGGTGTCGTTGCAAATGAAGAAAGCATCACAATTATCTAGACCAGTGGTAATCATATTCATCAAAAGTTGAAAAGTACTTGGGGAACCCTTCACCCCGAACGGCATTACCTTATATTGATGGAGTTCATCTAGAGTCTCAAATACCGAAATTTCCTTTGCTCTTTCCGTTAGTGGAATTTGCCAAAATCCTTTCAGAAGGTCAAATTTAGTGACATACGTTGCATTACCGTCTTTATCAATACGGTCATTGATTCTTGATAATGGAAATTAATCTGTTTTTGTCACACTGTTCACCTTCCTATAATCAGTGAACATACGGAAAGTTTTATCCGGTTTCGGAACAAGTGTACATGGTGAACTCCAGTCACTTTTACTGAGCTCTATGAAATCGTTCTCCAGCAAATACTGAATTTCCTTTTTCAAGTATTCCTATTTGAGAAGGGCTCATCCTGTATGGGTGTTGTTTCACAGGTTTTGAATCTACAATTTCAACGTCATGAAAATTTTGTTTGTCCTTGTAGGAATATCTGGAAGGAAGTGCTCATATTCGAATAATAACTGTTTAATTTCACTCCTTTCTTGTTGTTGTAAATGAAAAGTTTCTGCTCCAGATATTTCATAATTTCTGAATTCTGAAGATTTGTTGCTCCAAGATCAACAGAGTCCAACTGAATTTCTTCACTTAAATCCTCAGTTGGTGGGACAGGTACAACTAAATTAACTGCATAATTTACCTGGCTATCTATTTCAATATACTAGTACTCCATTAATTTATTTAGGTCAGAGTACTATTATTATACTTTAACTCATTCATTGTCCTCTTAACTTTGTAAGGGCCGTAAAAGCTAATTTGAAGAAAACTTTGAAGAATGAGTCAGAGAGAATGAACTCTATTACAAAACTCAAAACTTCTCTCAATTAAAGTTCTGTGAAACCATAGTGTCACGTTTGACTTGAATTGCTGAGCGCCAAATTCAAGCATAACAAGCTGGAAAATTCCGACATAAAATTTGACCTTTGACCAGACTGGACAGATTTCGGAAGTTCAAATTGAGTAAACAAATTTTTGTCAAAGCTTTTACTATTATATTCCTCAAAGGAATTGCCTCTGGGAATCTTGTTGACGCATACATAATAGTCAACAAATATTGGTTGCCTGACTTGGTCTTAGGTAATGAACCAAAACAATCTACCATAATTCTGCTAAATGGTTCGTCAAATGCAGGAATAGGTTGCAGATGAGCCTTAGATATCTTCTGTTTGATCTTTCCTATCATTTGACAAGTATGACAAGATCTACAAACTTTACAAACATCACTTTTGATTTTTGGCCAATAAAAGTGAGTCAAGATCTTGTGATAAGTTTTATTTATCCCTAAATGACCAGCCAGAGGAGTTTCTTTGGCCAAACTAAGTATTTCCTATCTGTAAGACTTTGGAACTACAATCTGATAGTTCACTGACCATTTGTCATTAGCAGGTACCTCGGGAGGTCTCCATTTTCTCATAAGAATTCCATTTTTAATGACATAACAGACAGGTACTTCAGTGGCTTCAGTTTCACTAATGGCACTCTGAAGCAAACAGGAGATCTCAGGATCATTTTCCTGTTCGACGAAAAGTGATTGTCGTTTGTCACCCTGATTAGATAAAAAAGAACTAGTAGTTAAAAGAGGATCACTGTGATTAATACCTTTTGATTGATCTAAATTAGGAGGGAAAGTGACCGCATCAACAGCCTGACCAATACATGTGTCAGCTAAAGGAATATTTTCCTTATCAAAATCATTCTGAAGAGCTTTTTCTGCCATTGCTCTGGTAACTGCACACGCTGGGTATAAATCAGGGAATTCTTTACACAATCCTGTTCTGCGTTAAATAGGTTCAAGTGTCGCTTATTAGCTAGTCTCAATATCTGTCAACCAAATATTCATTCCCAAAATTCCTACAACAATTTTCTTACTCCAGCGGCCATGGTTTTAGCTCTTCAAGTATGTATTGTTTTTGCTACGCAAGTCGAACTTTACACCAGTTTACAGGAATTCTCATTGCACTCATGGTGAAAGGAAAGCAAATCTGTATCGTGTTTACTATCATCACTGATTTATCAATTTGTTTGCCTTGCCTCTTCATCAAGTACAAGAAAATTTCCAAATATAGATTCTTTCACCAAATTCTCTTCATTTTCTCGTGTGACATTTTCTGCGTGATTGCCCTCTCTGACGCAGGATCAAAGGGGACCATGATGTATGCTCTTTTCGACGGCAGATAGAGATTGTACATTATCGACGGAAGTGGTTCCTTACGTCTGAAAGGAATCGTTAGCTTCCATGGTACTACTTATGCAATATAAAATATATGTCATGTTAATCCTTGAAAGAATCATACACAGATCCAGCAACAGTATACGCTAACTGCATTCAGTCAAACCCTAGAGATCGCCTTAAGACGGTGAGTTAAAAGAAAATAAATTATTACATGATAGAAGCAGACGGTGTCCAATCATTATTCAGGGCTCGCAGAGTATGGGCATTTATGCAATTTCAATATAGATAAAAGTCAAAATGAATACGTATTTTTAATAATTTCCGCGACCTCTCATATCTAGTACATGATGCTGATGGATAAACGAAATTTATTCAGATCATATGTAGATACTTTTATATATAAGTATAATATTCTTTGAGATTTAAATCGAAGTTAATTCTACAATATTATATGCCAGGGTGACACACATCATGTTAGAAGTCTTCTAAGGTTAAGGTAGACCACAGTGGCACCTATCAAGTGCTTTTCTAACATTGAACCGTACTTAAACTGACCTCTCTGTAACCGTGTCTCCTCTGCAAACTAGATACGTTTTAAAACCGATGTGGACCAATGCAATGGTAATAAATCCCTGTAAACTGGCTAATTCTAAACGGCTAATATCTTTGTTTCTTTTTTGCAATGATTTAACTATAAAAGAATGAATGCTATAGTAGTATGCAAATACGAGATTCCTCTCTCAAACCAGGTTTATAGCTCAAAAGAGAGGTCCCGCTAGATTTATTTCTATTTAAACAATAAAATATTAATATAAAATGTCTTATTATCCATCATCAATAAGAAGTGTTGGATTTGATGTTACAAACAGACTTTTTAAAAGATTTGGTTCTATTAAATCAGCTTCTAAATATACTAGTATACAACCTAAAATAATAAGCGATTGTATTAAAAAAGTTGCATATCATTTATCAGGCAAGTACGTGTCAGTATGGTTGTTTGCTGACGAAACCGATAAGCGAATAGCAGGCTGGGCAACTGATCCAATGTTATGCATGGACAATATGGTTGATATTTTATTTGATAATGACATTTCTAAACTAAGAATACAAAACTAAACAGTCAGAGACCTCCATTCCCCTCACTCTGACATTTTCTTCACCAGCCCCCCTTTTCCCCTCACGCTGACATTTACTTTACCAGCCCGTAGCTCAGGATGACAAAAAATATGTAGTTTCTTCACAGGTGACTAAATATATTTGTCGGAGGAAGGGGTGGGTGGGTCTTAACCTGTCAGAGATAACTCTATCTCCCTTTCAAATACAAATAAGACAGACAGAGTTATCTTTGTTAGATAATTTCTTCCCAATTATTAATGTCTCAACGGTAGCAATTAGAAATAATTTATCATCGTGTTTATACAAATAAAATTTAATTTTTCCGCTTACTTTTCGATGGGATTCAAATAGCTCTTTCATTGTTACCCTGTTGATAAAATACTTACAACCTTTTGCAAAAACCTTTGAGTAGTTTTGGTCGATATTTATTTTGGTATATTTGTCCTGACTTATCGGATCGAGAAGGTTACCATATTTCAACATACGTTCATCTCGTAATTTTTAAAGATAATCATAATATTTGCTGTTATCTGATTTGATAAGCGAAAGTTTTATTTTATCAAATTTACTAAACAAATACCTGAAATTGCATCATAAAATTCAAACTCTACTGGTTTGCCGTCAATCATTAATTTTTTAATTTTGCTGCTAACTCCATCGGCTAATGTTAAATTTTCGAACATTATTTTTTAATGTTAGACAAAATTAAATTAAATATATCATAACTTGCATAATGCCCAATAGCTAGTGTATTAATTCCGTCATCACAGTATCTCTTATCGTCATAATTACTTAGCCCACGTTTTATAATTGCATCTGTCTCAAGTTTGTGATAATTTGTGCTAATAACATTTGGTTTAATAAAGCTGACATTACTGTTTAGTGCTGCTTTAAAGTCATCAAATTTCATACATTTTTTCACATATCCACGAGGAATAGCTTTTGCTTTTTTTGTTAGTTTATTGTCATCTAAAATTACGGCATAAATTTTACTTCGAAGTCCAACAAATTCCTTAACTGGGACAAACATAAATTCATCTTTCATTTTGCCAATAACTATTTTATTTGTATCATCATGAAATCCACTACTTGCTGGATAATCTGATTAATCAAATAGGCCACGGTGGTCATAGACGTCTTGATAGACATCCTCATATTTTATATTATAAACTAGCGAATCTGCATCAGTAAATAGCAACAAAGAATTTGGCCAGACTCTATTAACAAACCCGTAGTGAAAATCGTACATCGATCATTTTGATATGTCCAACACCGACGCACCAACATAAATCAGTTTATTAAACTTTACATTTGTCTTTCGTCGTTATATTGCAACAAGAATTTTATTAAATATTTTCATGCTGACAAAACCGTCATCGTTACTAATGCATTTCTGCGATCTATATCGTTAACAATCTCGATATTTACTCGCTTTCTAATATTTTTCATCGTCTTACCAAATAAAGAATTGTTCATTAACTTGAAAAAGTGTTTCGCAAATTCGGTCTTAACAATAGCACGACGTTTGGTATTTAAATCAATATAATCTGCCATCCACCATGATCGATTAAATTTTAAAACTAGATGAACGTTCCTAAGGACTAGTCCAGCATCTACTACTTGTTTTAAATTTTTGCAATGCGTCACGTAATTTCTTTTATTTAACAAATTTGGAACTAGCTTATTAACAATCGAATTTTTTGCTGTTGTCATTGCATGTTATTCAGGTGACAATAAACTGTAATCGATCATCATTGACTCTGCACAAAACGGATTGCCGTTGTGTAGGTTGTGAAGTGACTCAGGATAACCGAGAGCAACCTCAACAAAATAATTGACATTTTCTGTGAGATTGTTTCTGTTTCTTTAAGAAATTGATCTGGAGTTATCCAATGAAGTCCACTGCACGGCATTGGGTCTGACATTGCCCAACCATACAAATTATCATGATAAAGATAAAGATTATAATTTGACAGTAAATTTTTATTGTAAATTTTCAAGTACTTATTATTAGCTATCGCATATGTTTTTGTTGTAACACTAATTCCGCCGCGAATTCCTTTTTGAATAAAATTAAACATATCAACATCAGTTAAGAGATGTAATTCTATCCTGCTTGTTTTTAGCAGAGCATCCCACGATAGTCCTGATGCAGATTAATACCAACAGGGGTCTAATCCATAATTTTCATGACTAACTGGACAAAAGCTATCGAAAACATCAATTATCAATAACACATCTGTTTTCAAATATAAATCATAATAATCACCAAATGTTTCACAACTAAATTTATTCCAAATATCTTGTTCATATTTGTACCCATCATCTGATACACCATCGCCTTGTAACTGAGAGTAAAATTTGTCTTTACTTTGCAGAGAAGTTTCATCAAATCTGCTCCGGTCGTCGAAATGCTCATACGGAAACAGTCCTTTTCTTGTCAGTAGATTAAATATATCTGCAAAACAATTTCGTAGGTTATAAAACTCTCTACCAGCTATTACAGCATTTTCTACAAGATCTTCTATTGCTACTAATGTAAATTGCAGACTGTCAATGAAACGTAATTTGCCGAGCGTAACTGACATATACTTTTCAAAATTGTTTGGAATACATTCTATTATATTATTTAATTTTAGTTTAAATTTAATTTCCTCATTGCCAAATGCTTCGACAATGATATGACTATCGTAACCACGAAAATTATATAAAACGACTGGAATAAAATCTGGCGCATGAAATTTTAAGTTGAAATTGTTATGAGCTGCTTCTTGATATTTGCCAGATAGATGACAGTGATCGCGCACTTTATCATCACCTAACAACTTTTCACAATTAACTGCATTATTAAAATCAAGTTGTTGTTTGGATGTTATTTTCATTGGAGCTGTTCGGTGCAGCCTATTGAAAATTTTATTAACATCGTCTATTAATTTTTTTTTTTAGTAACCACACGGCCGGACTTTCAGATTCGCCATTGCTACATCTGTATACCTTTACTGGACTTGAAAAATTATTGTTAGCGCAACAAACTATTTTATAAGCTGCTCCACAGGGAACATGTTGTTGTATTTTTCTAGTGCTTGATTTATTCGGATTATTTTCTGCATCTGCCACAGGGACAAGTATACACTCGAAATCAGCATAAATAACAAACGGAATACTTAATTTATGATTATAATTTTTAAATTTTAATATTTGTTCTTTCACTTTTGCCATTGTTATTGTTTGAACATTAACACAGTAATTAAGATGATCTTGCAGTTTTTCATCCTTAGAAAACCTTGTAAACATCTGAAACAGAAATATTTGTTTCCATGATGTTTATTATATTGTCTGCCAACAAGGATGTTAAAGCTTTTTATCCACCAATAATGTCCTTTATAAAATAATAAATTTACAGTTGATTGACTAGCAGTCGCTGAAATATATCTTGGGTAAACATTTTCTTTTTCATCTAGTCCGAAAACATTTATTGAAATGTCGTTTTGTTTTTCAAACTTTGTTATCTGATTCTCCGCCACTGGAAAAATTATCCCGGTGATATCCAGTTTGTCTTTGTACGGCAAATAGTTTTCAACGCGTTAAGAGTTACAACATTGAGAATGTCTTGCAGACAAAATTGACCAATGATAACATTCGTTATCATGGGTTTTTACGTTTATGCAACATTTTTTGTTTTTAATTTTTTGAGGGAGATCAACGTAAGAACTAAGTACGTTATATCTTGCTGTGTGAAACAAAACTTCTTTTATAATTTCAAATTTCCAACCTGATCCAGATGTGGTAAATTCCTCCAATTTGTTATTTATTTCCTGATTTATTTCATCAGCAGCCGAGGAAATATTTGTTCCAGCTAATATTTTTTGTGATTTAGCGTTTAGATATGGTTTAGATATTTCGCTGTCGAAATTTGTATTTTCAAAAATTATGTCAATTATATCTTTTTCGGTTGCATATAACTTTGATAAAATTACATGATACTGTACTATTAGCTTGATACTTTTATGAGCTGCAAGTTCTTGCGCTATAACAGGCTGTAAAAGATGAAATAAATTTGTGGAGTTAAAATTTGCTAAAACATTTTGATTATCAAATTTGTAACTGTTATCGTAGTCAGAAAATGTCGTAGCAATTATTTTTGCTTTGATAAGGCTCTTTTTGGCGATATCTTGCAATTTTAACATTATATATAATATATTTTATATTTAATTGATTTTTATGTATTTTTCGATTAGAGATATAAAAAATGACTGAAATTCTGAGATACATTAGATTTACAGCAGAGGAACAGGAAGAATATCGCGTACACCCCAAGTACAACTTATATGCTGGAAATGCACTTGGTTCGGTTATATGTGTCAGATACAGACAACCTTTTGGCATACCAACGCCAGCTGGTTATAATATCAGTGTCAGAGGTGATAATACAGATAGGGCCGAAATGTTAAGAAAATATTTTATTTATAGTTTGTTCTGCGGAGACATTCCAGAAGGACAAAGAGTCTATAGAGTAAACGGTGCAATCACTGATGACAATATTGAAACTTTATCATTGCAAGATGAGTTTCAGTCTCATCCCGTGTTTGATTTATATGAAGCTAATGATCGCTGTACTATACGACATAGAAAAACAAAAAAAGTTTTGGTTTTATGCAAAATAGTCGATATTTGATGGTGACTGTACGTGGAACTAAAACTGATAATGTTCATTATTATAGTCACCGTTTTGTATTTGAAACTTTTAACAGTACTATTCCAAATAATCTGGTTGTTGATCATAAAAATGGCATTAAATCCGACAATCGCATAGAAAATCTAGACTTAAGTACATCTCAAGAATAAAATCAAAAGAGGAGTTGGTGGTGTTAATAATTTTAAAAATCCTTAAAGATCAATAATATCAGTAAATCTAGAAACTGGTGAAGAAATAAAATTTAAATCCATTACAGCTGCTGCAAAATATCATAAATTAATCCTCGTGTAGTAAAATTTGTAGCTGACGGCAAAACTAAATCAACAACGTCAACATCAACATTTGATAGATTTAGTCTTAAATACAGTAATTAATTATATTTCTTAATTCTGTCTTTGTAAGACAATTATGGGCAAACATCAAAATATCATCACGATCAAATTTTAGTGTTATAAGTGAACTGTTATCAAGTTTGTTTATTTCTGCCACTGTTAGGAGAAATTTATTAGAATCACCATGTGTTATAATAACGTCAACAAAATAGGCACTATAACCTGACAGACATTTTCTAACTACCTCAGCTAGTTCTTCGTAATTTAATATATCAACTTTCTGATGATATTTTACATCAGGTGATGTTGTCTCTGTTGTCATTTTATTATTATAAATTAGATGAAAATATATTATAATATGGACTTAATTAAAAGACTTGGTGATATATATGCAAGTGATACAATCGCCAATGAAAACGTCGCCAACGAAAAAGTCGCCAGCGACAAAGTCACCAACGACAATTTCATCACTGACGTAATCTCAGACTATAACGAAGATGATATTTTATTTAATATCAATGACGATGATGAAGATGAAGTAGTTGACGTTGTTGACTGACAAAATTACAGCAGACCGACAACTGGACGATATGATGTTAAGTATCACAACGCTAAAAAAACAATAAAATTTAATTTTACTGTTGCCAAACAATAAATAGTTCGGCAACTTATAAAACCTTTTCTTAACATAAAAATAACTGGCCAGCAAAGAAATATAAAATATGATTTTATTTTTGCTAAAATATTTAATTTGATGACAGACGATAATGCAAGAAAATTACATTTAATTTCTTTGTGTCAGCCGGTCAGATGTAAAGTACGAAGAAATTTATAATAACATTATTTTATCGCATCGACGAGATCGACTGAGTTGGTACCCAGCTATTAAATTTATCGTTATATCCCTGCCATTTAACTAAACTTTTGTCCCCGTGCTTCCTAATAACTTTTCAATAACGAATATATCTTGTTCTGTTTTCTGAAGTTCTTGTTCATGAAAACTACCAGTTACAGGTTCACCTAATAAATCTTTTAGCACATAAGTCGCTGGTATTGTTAAAAGTACTTTATCAACAACAAATACTTCTTCGCTCCAGTTTGGAGTAAATCCCTTCTCGAACACCTTTTTCGTCAGAGAAATTCTAACTCGATCACCAACTTTAAATTTGTGTCTGCGGTACATGTTTTCGTTTGCTAATATCGGATGTTTAATTGCGTCGTTTGGTGACATTTTTATTGATCTGTGCTTCGTGTTATTATATTTATCAAAAATTTGCTTTAGATTGTCAATATATTTATTTGTATTTTTAGCTGTCAAATATTTGTGGATTTTTTCATTTAGTGTGCGATTAAATCGCTCGACGACAACGCTTTTACCTTCATTTCTTGTAACACATTTTTTGATGTTATTTTATTCTAAAAACTGCTCAAAAGTTTTATTAAAAAATTCTGCTCCGTGATCGGTCCTGATTCTGTTTGGTTTTCTTTCTGTACTTGTTATTACCTGTTTTAACGCATCAGTTATCGATGTTCCTGTTTTATGTGAAACCGGTACACTAAATGCATATTTGCTAAAAACATCTATGAGATTAAAAAGATATTTCTTTGGAGTGCCGTCAGCGCCAACGTTAAACTGAGCAAGATTTTACACATCAACTAAATCTATCGCCCAGATTTCGTCAACGGTATTTGCAGCGACGCTAGGCCGCGGAAACTTTTTTTAAGGTTTGTGTAGCTTGATGCAAGATCATTATATAATTCTTTTTTACCGAGACGAGGCTTTCCAAGCCCGAGTTTATATTTTGCTCCAATAAAACACTGCACCGGCTTTCGGTGAACACGCTCTCGCATATTTACAGGTTTCATATCACGAAGTTCATCAAGCATTACTTTATCGCAGCTATGCCTTGTCCTGTTCGTTATCACGGTAGCAGATATCATGGCGCATTGCTATTACGTCAACTTGATTGTAAGGCTCTTGTCCTGGTAATGGATTATCGTTTTCATCCAACTGTCTGTGTAGCGGATTCGATGGTCCAGTATATTTATGGCCTAGTAATGTCCAACCGCCTTTTGGTTTCGGCAATTTGTTAATTAATTTATGTATATATATACATGTTCCAATTATTTCTCTGTTGTTGCATTGTTGACAGTATGTGACAATTTTATTTTGCTCCAGACAGAGATCTCTATCACAATCGCACTCGCATGTCATTATATATTTTATAACTGATAAAGTTTGCAGAATTTTTCCGATTTCTTATAAATATTTTTCAGATTTCTTATAAATATTTTTTTCAGTCGTCTACTAAAATAACCTTGTCAACGCATCCAGCTCCGGATAATTTCTTTAAAAACATACTTTTTCTTTTTCCACAGATTACACAAATACTTTGCAGTATTTTTCTATTATGTTTGTTTTTTCTGTTGTTTCATGGCTATTTTCTGTTTTAGTTTTGCACTTGAGACAGTATGTTGACATTTTTCTATTCCTTGATTATATCAATGAGTTTATACAAAATTAATTGCAATCTCATCATTAGCGTGAGAAGGTTGTTTGTCAAACTGTAAAATAAATTTTAAAAAATTAGTATCCTGAGACATTTGTTTTATAAACATCACGCAAGTGTATCCTCAAGCTGAAGTTCCAACTGGTTGAATTTGATTAGACGAATAATTCATTATTTTATATTTTTTGTTGATACATGTTTTGATCAAATCGCTCGGAGGAAGTCCAAATGAATCAAACTAATTATTGCCGTAGACTTTCTACCCAGTGCGTGCCGGATCCGTCGCTGAAATTTTGTATATTTATCACGCACGAACCACCAGCTGGTGCATCGCTAACTTGATCTTGAGAATAAACTCCACGAAATCCGAAAACGTCATCCAATTTTTCGAGTATATCAAAGTTACTTAGCGCGGCCGTGTTCCTGGCAATGCTAGTCCTCGGCCGATTCCCAGTAGATTTGGCAATAGATTTCCCGCTACTCCCGCCAGTGACGGTCCTATAAATCTGCCTTTGTTTGTTCGCCGCGACCACGTCTTTTATTTCGTTGTTGTTTTTCTTTTTGATGTTGTCATTTATTGTTTGGGCATATTATTATTTATCTTTATAAATTTTCTTTATACCGCCGCCGGAGACACCGTCTCCGGAGTCAGCTTTTTTCGTTGCACCAGATACTGCGCCAGTCGCTGCTGATAATCCTAATGTAGCAAGTACAGGCAAAAGTTTAGGTATTAGTGTTTCTGCTATTACGGATAATGCCGGCCCAAAGAAACCACCTTGTTTTGACATCGCTGTTATTTGTTCAGTACTCAAATTTAGCACAAAAGGTTTGCCACGATTATACCTATCTACTTGCTTTTTGGTTGGCATTAATTTAAAGTGCCTTTTTCACCATATTTTATTTTTAATGATACCGGCCATTTTTTTAGCAACAGCATGTCGAAGTTTTTTAACTTGACCATCCGTCAAATATATTTCTTTTGCAATATATTTTGTCATTATATAACTATTACAGATTAAACTCAAACTTGCACTGACATTTTACCTCCGACAGAGTAAATTGTAACAAATCTGTCGCTGATCACTAGTGCATATACATACAACTGTGCTGCTGGAGCTACTCCGAGTGTCCAGGTAATTTGAATATCAGCTGTGGAATCGACAGGTCTCTCGCTATGTTTACTAACATCAAAATAAAATATCGGATAAAGTGTACGAAATTCCTCTACTGAGATCTGAGATCCATCTCCGACATCATGATATTTTTGCACTACGTCGAGCAGGTACATGTACGGTCCAGTAATATTTTCATTAGCATCATCTGAAAAATTACATTCTATCGCTCTTTCCGGATGCTGTTTAGAGTTGAGTCTAGCGCATATTCGTCTAACATCAGCGTTATCATATATGGCATTATTTTGTTTTTGGTTATTACGTCGCGCTTGTTGTTGAAATACAACAAACAATTGCCGCGGAAGTTGTTCATTTGACGTTGTTGTAACGCGCCATGTGTAGTGGGTGGTATTTGGAATAGCTGTTTGATATATTTTATGTTGCTGAAAACAAATTCTGTTTGTGTGGTTTTCAAGCACACTATTTAGTTCTGCCGTTTTTTTGATTGCTTGTGTTATTCGTGGCATCAACAGCGCAAGTTTGTTTATAACAAATTGTACATCAGCTCAGCCAGATTGAAGTAAACAATCTTTTTCGTCTGCCCGATCTAAAATAAGTGTATGTTTAACTCCACGAAATACTTTATTGCAGTCTCTGCAAAGTCCAAATACTGTGCTTAACGGTAGCATCATTATAATTTGACGTGATTCTGCGCCAATTGCTTTTCTTTTTGCATGACCCTCATTGTAACGTACATTTCTGAATCCTATTGCATTATTAATGAAATCTAACATTGCAACGACGTCACCAGCTCCAGCTGGTGGTGTTATACCAAAATTAACGCAAACAGCAGTAAGTGAAACTCTTACAGCGTCTGTGTTAGCGGCTGACTTTGGTGCGGCTATTCCTAAAACAGCTGCATTAACGATAAGAAAATTTCTTATAATTACAACATCTGCAGCTGCATCAGCGCCATGCACTAATGCTGCTTTTGCAATAAATTTACCTGTAGTTAAATCAATCCCAGTATCTTTAAACCACATCATGTTAGTTGCAGTTGATCTTGAGTAATTATCGGGAAACGAAATAATATTTAAGATTGTGCTCGCAACTTGTAGGTGACCTGAAATATCTTCCAACTGTTTGATTAGTTAGTTGATATAGAGCACTTTTAAATAAACTCCAGCCATTATTTATAAGTGCTATTTCTGCTCCAGATGCAATTGCAGCAGGTGGATTAGCTACTGTCATAATCTGACCACGTACTTCCAACATTGCTTTGTGAGGCCATAACAATACATCATCGTCTCGTGTATTAAATGTTCAAAAACCAGCTTTCTTTGGTTCATTAGAATTGTCGTCGAGATATTCAACATATTCAAATTCTGTTACTGTGTCGTCGGTGTCATAAGGTTGTGCTAAATCAAGATAATTTTTAACCGACATTATTTATTTATTGGGTTACATAAAATTCACCAGCAATCACGCAATGATTGGAGAAGCTATTGTGGCGCTGTTACCTTAGATATTAATTTTTGTATAATCTGCTCTTCTCGTGGTGATAAATATTTTTTTTGTTGTTGCTATCTTTGCACTTTTAGTTTCCGCTGTTGGGGCGATTTCTGATATAACTTGTTTGATTGTTGGCGCGCCTTTTATCTTATTAGTTATTTTTTGTCCTACCTCAGCTCCAGCGGCAGTTGCAGCTCCAGTTGCAAAGGCTTTTGATACGTCAAGTGCAATTGGTGCAACTTTGTTTGCAATTCCCGGAGCATTTTCAATAATTTTAGTAAATATATTTCCCAAAAATCCTCCAACTATTTTTCTTCTGTAAACATGTTTTCTCTGTTCCATATTATATCAAGTATGTTGTACAATTTTAAGCAATCACTACGTGATTGCATGTAGGTGTAAAAACTACGTAACAACCTCATTATTCAAATCAAGTTTTCGTCCAGATTGATCTGTCAATTGCATAATTATTTCTGTTATCTGATTTTTAATATTTAACGGATACTAAATAACTTGCCGTGGATTAATTTGCATAAGCGAACTTGGTGGAACGTCTGGTGAAAAACTGTATATTGTTTTTCTTTTACTTCCTTGGGCCGAGTAATATCCATTTGCAATAGAGCAATTTGTTAATATTGTATTCACGTCGGTTATATTTACTGGCAGATCACCGTCATAAGCAATATTTTGTTCTGCAATTTATCCATATTGTTTATGAGAAAATCCTATCAACGACGCAATACTTGCTGCTGCTGAAAAATCGATTAACATCTTATTTTTTAATGTTATCCTAGCTCGTAAAGTAATATAATTCAGTGTCAGCTCAAAACTGTCAGCGACACTATTTACTTTTGTTATTAGATCCTTTATTGTTTTATTTAGATCAGTGACATTATAAGCTGCTTGTGAAATTTTATATGTTGTCCATGATGTTTGCAGATAAAATGTAAACTCATCATTGACTCTTTCTTTTACATTAGCCATAAAATGCCATGCCGTATAGGAAATTAGTCCAATCTCATACTGTTTTTCAGTATCAAGTTGTATTGGTGGAATATAATTTACTGGAAAATTTGCACTGTCGCTAGCAGCCGTACTAGAGTCGAGTAATAATGTTGTTGACATTTCTATTTATTATATTTTTTATAAAATTAAGTCGCTGCGATTAAGTCGCGGTGTAAAATTTCGTATTCGTCAGATGTTAATAAATTTTCTGATCTCAAATCATCAAGTATATCAATTATCTCATTATCAATTTCAGCACCAACATTTCCAGCTTCCTTTGACGATATTAATAGCATTAATCTGCCTATCATTTCGGCTACTGAAATATATATTTTTACTCCGGTTCCAGTTTTTATTAACATTTTAATAAGTTCATCATGATTATCAACTAACCGACTTAATTCAGTTTGTCTGCTGATAGGATCTTTTATGTCCTCTGGGACAACCGTATTAGCTTTCATACGTATTTCATCTAGATCATTTGCCTCAGTATTCAAACTATTAGCGCGAGGGCCGTGGTGTCAATTTTTTTATATTACTAATAGCTTTGATATAAAGATCGGCAATAATCCAATGTCGGTATTGTTTAATACTGCTGTGGTAGTTTTCATTTTCCAGTTTTACATCGTCGAGATGTTTCTTACTTTCTTCTTTTACTTTTTCTAACTTACTAATATTTTCTTCGGCTTTGTACCCGGTTTTGCTAATATCGTGTCCTCTCACACCTTTAAAATTGTATTTGTCGTTAAAACATTCATACTCATAATCTTTAATTTTGTTATTTATATTTTTAGAGCATTTTGTAAGTTTTGTACTTCTTGAAGATTTAATCCATGTTCTTTTCTAAAAGCTTCTCTTTTAGCTTCTTCTTCTTTGTGCATCTCCTCCAACAATCTCTCACTTTTACTTTCTATATCTCCCAACTTTCTTCCAATTGGATCAACTAGTGTTACTTCTGCTAATCTTCGTTCAAATTCAAGTGGATTATTCAACAGTCGTCTTAGTTCACCTTGTTTATCAGCAGGATCATCAATGTGTTTTACAAGGTCTCTAGTTAACTTTAATCTTTCTTCATCAGATCTTCTAATAATTTTTGCAGCAGCAGCTTCTTGTTGTTCTTTAACTAATCCGACTAAACCTTTTTCCTGCAATTTTGTAAGTTCTTCTTCTGATAACGGTTTAGTTTCAGGTTGTTTTCCAAGTAGAGCTTCAGTAACTGGTTTAAGAGCTGCAGCTGTTGCTTTTGCGGAAACTATCTGTCTACGTCGGGCTTGCTGTACTTTGTGCTTAAATTCTGCCTGAGACTGAGCAAGTTTTTTTTTTTAAAATCTTCTATATGTTTTCTATACTTTGCTCGTTATCCATATTATATCAAAGATGTCTGATAAAACTTACTGCAGGTAGCTGTCAATACAACAGCGAAACATTTTTCTCGGATCGCTTGTAAGTTTATCAAATAAAAAGAAATTATATTTTTCTTTAGTTGCCTGATGATAAAGTTCGATAAATGTATCTTTGGTTAAGTCACCGCACTGCTCGTTTGCAATATTTCTAACGTCAACGTTGTCCAATCCTGGAAATAATATACAACAACCAGTATTTCGCCGAATAAATCTGTCAATATTATAAAAACCTTGGGCCAAATAAAAAGAACTACATTTTTATTACGCCACAGTGAAAAATATGACCTTATTTTATTCATCTCCGTATTGTATAGCGGAATATCATCAAAAACAACTATTTTGTGTTCGGACGAATCAAGTTGATTAACTGGAATACGTTCTTCTGGTTGTTTGATAATAAAAAAATCTTCACCAGCCTCAAGATCGTCACGAAGTTTATTATTATATTCGCTGAGTAACTTGTACTTATCTTGTTGTGGGTTAATGGTATAAATATAAACTCTATCATAATTAAAATTATCGCCCAACAATAAATTCATCAGCAAGTTTGTTTTCCCCGACCCAGTTCTTCCAACAATAAGATAATGACAATCTGGAAGTTCATTGTTATATTTATGTTTCACCAACTACTCTATATCAAAATTTAATAAGGACGATTTTGCCATTGTTGTTATATAATTTACACAAAAACAAATTGTCAGACAAAAGATAGATAATGAGCTATTATACAAAATTTGGAACAACATTAGTAGATTCGTCGCCTGTAAGTACAATAACAAACGGTAATGTTGATTTATTAGATTACATAAAAAACTAGCGACACAATGACAGGAAACCTGTCTATGTCAAATCAACGAGTATTAGGTTTAGAAACGGCGTATCCACCAATAAATGCCGCTAATACACAAGCTGTTAGTTATGCACAACTTAAATCCGTCGACGACAGCAAATTCGACAGGGCCGGAGGATCTTTAAGCGGTAATTTAGATATGTCAGGAAAATAAAAAATAAATTTGGAGACTGGATATCCACCAGCAAACTTAAATCAAACCCAAGCGGTAAGTTATTTGCAGCTAAAGTATGTAGATAATAAAAAACTTGATACAACCGGTGGAACAGTTACAAGTATTATTATCATGTCAGGTCGACGAGTGTTAGGTTTAGAAACTGTGTATCCGCCAGCAGATTTAACACAAGCAGTAAGTTATGCGCAACTAAAATCTGTTGACGATAATAAACTTAACAAAGCCCCGACACAATGACAGGTAACCTGTTTATGTCAAATTCAAAAATAACTGGATTATCAACAACCTCGCCACCAGCTAATGATACTGATGCTATTAGTTATGCTCACCTAAAATTAGCGTTGAACCCATATTTCAGACAATCCGCCGGAGCAATGACAGGCAATATAAACATGAGAAATAATAAAATAACTACGAAATATGTTCCAGTGAATCATAATGATCTGACAAATGAAACGTATGTTGATAATATATCTGGTGGTTTAAAACTAACCAAAAAAACAATGTTGGGTATATTCCAAAACTTTTTAAGGCAACTGACAATCGAGTTGGGTTTGAGGTAAGCGCATCATCGTACTATCCTGAAAATTATCCTTATTACGCTTTCTCTGATAAACAGGAATGGACGACAAACGGAGAAGTTGAAAACTTTTAAACTTTTGGGTCAAAATTAAATGTCCCACTGCAGTTGCTATTGGCAATTTCATTTGCGAGGTCGATTAAACCCCAGTGTTGGTCGAATTTATAATTGGCGGTTTGAAGGATCAAACTATGATATCAACTGGACAACATTGTATAGTACAAGAAATACGTATGTTACAACAACACAATCCCGACAGAAAAAAACTGTTAACAAGTACTTGTATTTTCTATTTTATGTTGTCGCTGCTGAACATCCGTTTCCAGGACTAACAGCATTTCTCATATACACACTTGATGATCAGATAGTATCATTGTGATCAAATTTAATCTAATGCTATGAAATAATGTCAACACAATCGTTTATAGAAGTTGCGAGAGAATTTTATGATAATATTTATGACCCTACTAAAAAGGTTTGGGACGATTCACTAGCGGCACGTGTAATAAATACCAGGAAAAATTTTTCAATTCCAATGATAAACTCTCCATTGTCAGAAGAAGAAAATAATTTCGTTTGTGTTATGCATATGCGACGACAACAACTGAAAGAAGCAATATAAAATTCTAATGCGTTAGAAAGATACTGTCATCCTGATGATTACATAGATGAACATAAACAGGTTGAAATCCTGTTTAAAAAAATATTACTCGAGCTTGATTTTGGAAATTTAGATTTGATAATAAAATCTAACTTAATAAAAGAACGAGCTTACGGTGAAGGCGAAGATATAAAAAACAAGTAAACAATAGTCATGATAGTCTCGACAAACTAGCAGAAACTGAGATAATGGGAATAAGAAGGAACGAGAAGTTATATAATAGTGTTTCAAAACGAAATATATTTAGTTATCTCAGTATGTACTACCACGACAAAGAAGCCCTAATTGAAATCGTTACTCTGACAGCGGATACGGAATTAATTATAAAAGCGTACTTGAACGCAATTATACCAATGACACGTAGAAAAGACCCAGAATTTGATCCAATTATTGTTGATAGGTCTCTAAAGATAATGAAAAACTTTGACGATGAGATTAGTGATCTTAGTGATATTGAGCGAGAAAAGTTTTTTGATAAAGTCAGACAGACAGGGTTGATAGAGAAGTATTATTCTTATTACGACATAGGTGAAGTAGATGATATTCCATTTCCATCGATCAAGCACTCTAGAAAGTTGTCATTACGAAATTATTACAATGAAATCGAGAAACTATTCACAAAACAATACGAATAATTATTTCATGGAGTAAATTCTGTAATGATACTTGCTAATAATTTTCCCATACTTGAACAAAACTCACTCCGAAAATTAATGCTAGCAAATTTTATAGTCGCATATGCAATTATCAGACATCTTGTTCTCAAAAATTTCATGTTAGATCAAATAAGCTTGGTATTAGGGTATATTGATGAAACAGAAAGCGATTACGGTAATTTGGTGAATGAAACATATTTGTACGAAGGTGAAGTAGAAGGCACGTTTGAGTCATACACTTGGTTAAAGAAAAATTCTTGTAAAACAGCTAGTATCACTTATAAAAAATTACTTGATCAAATACGATCTTATTTGCGAGGCGTAAAATATGATATGGACGACTTAATACGTGAGTTTCGTATTATTGACAGTATGTTAACAGATATCCTGCCAATGAGAGTAAGCAAATATGAAAAAAATTATTGTAAAATGTGGTTATGTTAATTTTATTTGCATTTTGAAGGGCTATTTTTATGTTATATTGTAATACATATTTGTTTAAAATAAAAATAAAAAAAACATATTAACAGCACAACCCCATGTAAACTCCTAGATTGCCAAACGACATTCTAGCAAGCTCAGGGTCATTCAAAATATCCCCATGTGAACTCCTAGGTTGCCAAACGACATCTTAGCAAGCTCAGAGGATATTAGAAATTAGACGAAACACAACAACCCCCATGTGAACCCCTAGATTGCCAAATGACATTCTAAAAGATTCAGAGGGTAATTTTTACAGACACAACCCCCATCTGAACCCTTAGATTGCCAAACGACATTCTAGAAGGTTCAGAGGGTAATTTGTACAGACACAACCACCATGTGAACCCCTAGATTGCCAAACGACATTCTAGAAGGTCCAGAGGGTGATCCGTACACTACACATAAACTTAATTAACTTAGCTCTATGGACTTAACTAACTTATCTCTAGGGGACAGCACAACACATAAACTTATCTCTAGGGACGGCACATACACAAACGGGGCCTTCTCTACGTTCAACAGAAATCTACACACTCTCCCCCATAATCAACCCCGGGGAGTGCAAAAATGCACCCACCACGAGGTGACATGGTGGGAGAGTGTGCTTTTTTCTGTTGAATTTTGAGGGAGCTGGCGGAGCCCCACTATTTTAAAAACAAATTTGGCAATAATAGCACTCCATCGACAATGTGTCAGTCATGGGAATCGAACTCAAGACCTTGAGTGTGAGAGTCAACCGCGCTACCACTGAACCACAGACTCTTCATATATATATACGTTTCAGAAATCACTATAAAGCTACTAACAGGAAATTTCGACAAATAATCAGTGTACATTTCTAATTCTAAGATAAAACGTACGATTTTACACGTTTCTGCCTAGATATAAATGCCAGAACTATATGTACAGAAGATAAAAAGACATGTAACTATGAGAAGGTATCTATTATTGCGGCGATTGATTTTACAAACACGTTATATCTGCAATAACTTGTACATGTATTTGTTTATTTTCACACAATTACTGGATGATAATATCAACGAGGAGAGAGATATATGAATGTCTGTATGTCTGTATTTTATGTGCCTGTCTGTACGTTTGTAATACCTACAGTATGTCAGCACGTGTAATATTTTTACGCAATAACAAGGGAGACAACTGCTTCATTACACTTAGCTCGAAGGCAGAGCTATATTTCCTGAAAAATTTATTTATGATTTTGAATCATTACAACAGAGTTGTTCCTATCTCTGAGACCCCCCCCCCTTACTCCGACAAATATATTTAGACACCTGTGAAGAAACTACATATTTTTTTGTCACCCTGAGCTACGGGCTGGTAAAGAAAATGTCAGCTTGAGGGGAATGGGGGGAGGGCTGGTAAAGAAAATGTCAGCGTGATGGCAAAAGGGGGGCTGGTGAAGAAAATGTCAGCGTGAGGGGAATGGAGGTCTCTGTTTATTTTTGTATTTTTAGTTTAGAAATGTCATTATAAAATAAAATATCAACCATATTGTCGATGAATAACATTGGATCAGTTGTCCAGCCTGGTATTCGCTTATCGTTTTCATCAGCAAACAACCATACTGACATGTACTTGCTTGATAAATGATAACCAACATTTTCAATACAATCGCTTTTTATTTTAGGTTGTATACCAGTATATTTAGGAGCTGATTTAATAGAACCAAATCTTTTTAAAAATTCTGTTTGTTAGATCAAATCCAACACTTCTTATTGATGATGGATAATAAGACATTTTATATTAATATTTTATTGTTTAAATAGAAATAAATCTTGTGGGACCTCTCTTTTGAGCTATAAACCTGGTTTGAGCGAGGAATCTCGTATTTTCATACTACTGTTATCACTAGAACATAGATTTTACACGAGGAAAATAAAGGTATTACGTTAGTCCGACCTTCATCGGACCATACCCATAGTGTGGCAGATATTTCGACATCTATGTTGGGGTGGGCAGTCAGAGCGCACCCAGTATTGAAAACATGCCATACGTCCAAATCACACCATAGCGGTATATGGTGGTTGCTACATGTTGGTGTTTCCATAATAAAGCGATCTTATATCGATCCCCACCTGACTGAAATTGATAAGAATAATGTTTAGTTTCTTATGCAAATCTGAACATTACTTTTAATTTAAATAAAGTAATACGTTCTCAAAACGTACAGTTCTTCCACTGCATCTAGGTTTTTGGATACATAATAGAGGTAATCAGATTTCATTTTACAAAACTGTGCATGCTTCGAAATAAATTAATATATCATATTCGCTTCATTAACTTTTACTCCACCAAAACAAATGCAAAACCAAATAAAAAGAACAAAGGAAACTTTTGACTTCTTGTTTACATGTGCAAGACATTGCATGAATAGGTATAATGCAATTGTAATATTAGTGGACAGGCATATACGTATTAATAGGCTCGAACCAAGACCAGAACAAACTGGATGGATATCATATAGGCACTAACTATTTGATTACATAGATATTAGTAGGAAAAGAATAAATGAATCGCCTATTTAAAGCCGTAGAGGGTTAGACTGGGTAGAAATAGGACCACTTTAATTATCTGTCAATACTGATTCTAAAAGCTACAATCTGCTTTCATTAACAGCTGTAGTTGTCTTAATCCAGGCATATGTTTAAACGGAAAATAACTACAAAGAAGAAGTTACGTGTTATGTATTGTGTATCCGATAGCTTATATATATATATATATATATAAAGAATACAAATTATAAGGCAAATAACAGTCCTTTCAAGTGCACTGGATCCAACAGGGGATAACGTGGATCCAGTGCAAACACAACGGTTTTTGTGTTTTATTTGTTTGTCTTGTCTATGTTTTGTATTTGCCTTTGAAAAAGGACTCATTAAGAGTTTGTGCAGTTACTAGTACTATGACTAAAATAACTCTTGAGAATGAAGTTGATCAGGAAAATATTTCTTTACCTGACACATTTATTGGTCATTATTTTGATAAGGTCTCCTTTGCTCCAGGTATTGATCATTAAAAAGGTATTAATCATAGTGATCCTCTTTTTACTACTCATTCTCTTGATTCTAATCAGGGTGACAAAGGACAATCACCGGTTGTCTAACAGGAACAAGATCATTCTATCTTCCATTTGTTTCAAAGGACTATTAGCGAAACTTAAACCATACATGTACAAGACTATTATTGTGTTAAAAATGGGGTTCTTATTAGAAAATGGCGACCACCTGAGGTACCTTCTGGTGGCGATGATGAGTTTTCAGTGAAAGAAATTCCGTATATTTAAATTGTATTGTTTATTGGTTTTCTTAATGATTTTGTTATATACATTTGTATTAGGTACCTGACCTTGTCGAAAATCAAGTCCATGTTGTACCTGCCCAGTAACATATATTTTGTAAACAACATAATGCATAGCTAATACTTTCCTATAAGTTAATATTACTTATTCAGATAAGTATTAAGTAAACATGTTTTTTTTTCCTCTGGTCTATGACATTTGAATTCTTCCATAAAACTTGGCCTACCTGATGTTTCCCATATTGTTTATTATAATTTAGTAATATACCTTATCTTGTTGACAACTTAAAAATCTTCTAGAAATGAACTTGTGACCCTCATACTGGTTGTATGTTTTTTTTTTAGTTTTTAAAAAAATATAATCTTGCTTACTTGAGAAATTATTCATTCTTCCATTTAACATCTGATGCAGAATAAGTATTATTGTTATGCTCAGTATTTCATTTGGGTGGAATTATTCATTCAAATTGTTATTCACCAGAATTACAAAGTGCTCATCATTAATAGTCTTGGACTGGAACATTAATTTAGAATTTGGGGGAATTCAGACAAGAACATTTTTGTGTTATCTTATTGTGATAGATCAAAAGACTGTTAGCACATCGTCACACTAAAGACAACCGGCTCATTAGAAAATTTGAGACTACACGCACATCAACACATTCAATATTGGAAATTATTTGGAATAACACTGGAATTCAGTTGGAACATCATACATTTGAACTTGTGATAACACAATTGGGACTATTTGGGATTTAATTCGCATTATCATAAGTTCTTTTAAATATACACTTTGTATTCTAGGGATATAAATTATTTGTTAAATTTTACAAAACTTTTTTTTTCCTTGCTCTTTCCATTTACTTTATGTAAGACCACAGGGTCGTATTAACTTTAAAAGTTGTATAGACAGGAAATTCTTAGTCTAGCCAATGAAACTCAATTCAGTGGTTATTTACGAGTCAATAAGACTTCACACTGGGGATCAGTTCAAGAATCATTAAGTTTAAATCCTTTTGAACTTAGTTTTGGCCATACTGTCGGTAGCTCATTGAATTTTTTAAAGGAGAAACCTCTTTCTTCCGATGAATCAGAGCTTAATCTTCTTTATTATGTCTCTACGTTTGACAATAAGCTCTTTAGCCCATATCCGAAAATCCTCTTTAGGGTAAGTATTATGCTCTATATACAGTTAAAAAGAAAGTTACTTTAGTTATATTTTCAACATTCCTTGGAGGCAGGAACATATACAAATCTGCTATATAAACATGTTAAAGGAGTATATATAGTCCTGTTAATCAGTCTATCAATTTAGTTGTACCTGTCCCACACAGTGTGGTTTTAAACGATGTCTTGCAATCAGACTGTAGTGACTTTGGTGTAACTAGTCTTCGGAATTCCGATATCTAAAATAATCTGGACCAGAAACTTTCGCATCTATATACACAAGACAGGAATTGGTTAAAACAGCTCATTTGTGAATATGTGCGCTTATTTCCAGATGTTCCAACACGAACTAATAAAATATATCATGATGTTGAAATTGTAGATTCTACGCATGTGAAACATCACTTTCACAGGATGAATCCTCTCAAGCAGAAATGTTTGATAAAGGAAATTGAATATTTGTTTCAGAAAGATTTTATTGAACCAAGCAAAGTAATTGGAGTTCGCCATGTATACTAGTGTCAAAACCAGATAATACTTTACGTAAGTGAGCTGACTACAGAACATTGAACAGTGTCACCAAAACAGATTCATTTGCAATACCAACAAACGATGACCTCATTGACAGAATTGGAAATGAAAAATATGTCACCAATTTCGACGTGTAGTGAGAATTTTGGCAAATTCCACTTACGGAAGAGAAAACGAGATGTCGGCATTTGTATCTCCCGCGTGGGCTTTACCATTATAAAGTGATGCTTTTCGGTATAAAAAGTTTTCTCTCAACATTCGAACATTTAATGAACATGGTGCATCTCACGTAGATGGCTTTGATGCATACATCGAAGACATCATTATATACAGCGACGCCTTGAAAGGCCATCTAGAAACTATCCGGAAATTCTTTCGTCGATTGTATGAGACAAATTTGACAATTAATTTGATTATAAGTGAGATTTTGTCGAGCTTGTATTACATTTTTAGGAAACAATGTAGAGCAAGGTCAAGGTCAACCTGTTAAAGTTAAGGTTTGCTCTTGCAGGAATATAACTTCGGCATTAGGCACATCAAGGGAAGCGGGAACATGACTACAGATGCGCTTTCACGTGGCTTTGTACTATAGTGCTTTGTTTTATATATTTTGTATCATTCATAATGCATCTTTTTTCGTTTATGATGGGAGATGTTATGTATATCTATACTTTTTTTACTTCTGGTGCATGACTGTATCTAATTTTTGTTTACATTATGTCACGTAGGTTGCATAGGATCTGTAAATATGTGCTGTCAAGATTCTAATAATCAACATATTTACAAGTTTGGAGCTATTTATAGCTGGCTAGTTAAAGTCAGGTGGACGTGTACATGAGTAAGCATTGTGAAAATATTAGATGGAATAGTAAGGTCTGTCAATTAGGGTATATTGCAAAAGAGAGTCGTAATAGACTGTTGGAGATGTATATAAGAAAAGAAATGGCTTTTACATGTAGTTTTTCAGTCAAGCAAGACCTCGCAGGCACCCTCTGGGACTCTTGTTAAATAACTGACGTGATCCTTTTTGTAAAGGAATGGAACTAAATGCATACGCAATGCCTTTTACTGATTTGCAGATGCCGCATATGTTAAAGTTCAATTTTAAGGAAATTTTTAAAAAATAAAAGTGCATGTGACAAGTTGATTTTCATTTACTTTGGATACAATCAAAAGATACAACATCTGATGTTTTTGAAACCAAATCTGAAATTAAATGTGAATACAATGTATCTACATGATCAGAGAATTGAAGTTTTAATTTAGTTTTAACAAAAGAGTGCAATGGGTTTTCATGAACTCAACAGAAGCTGTCTGAGATGAATGTCTAAACCGAGGTATTTCACTCTACCTCGCAGATTTTAAAGCTAATATTAATTTTATTTCTAAAATCAGTTTTACTACCACTATGTATACAAACGTAACATGTGTAACTATGCGTGTAGTTATAAATATAACTGTGTAGGTTAGAATCCTGCCATCATATCAGCACGGGATCGCTGCCGTGATGTGTCCTTGGGTAACTCCATTTACCGCAGTACAAAATAATCTATATATAAGAACTTGACTATTCAAACAATTTTAGAGATAAATGCCGAATCCGCTCTACCAATGTACAGACTTGTTACACCAAAACAAAAGCATAAAACACAGTGCATGCACACCAGGAATTTATTACATAGGTGAGATCATATAGTCAATGGTGGTATAGCAATAATGAGCCGTCTATTTAAAATTTCTACAGTATTCTGAGACTGGGAAGATATACTCCGGGTAATATTATCCAAAGGGAAGGCATATTTCAATACTGATTCTGGAAAACACATTCTACTTCCACTATAAGTTATAATATAATACAAAATAGGTCATCTTAGTGCAAGTCCTTGGAAATACTAGTTGACTCAGACAATGGATACAGTGCATTAATACCTTTTGATTTCAAAAAGAGTTCTTTGTAAAGCAATTGAAGCAAAGTGTCAGGTTGTATAAATTCGACGGAAATTCATATAAATATATAGGCTGCTCGTAATTAACTCTCGTGGTTTCTTAGGCGGAAAACCCCTTAAAATTTCTGTAAGTTATGGAAAAGATATCTCACGAATTTAAAAGTATAACAGTGTTATAAATGGTCCGACTATTTACCTTTCGCACGGGTGGGGTGAAGAGAGAATACCGAAACCCTGAGATATTCTGAATACGCAAAATCCGTCTCCAAAATAATATTTCAAAACTATTTTCTTGGTCTGAATTGAAGAATAAATCAACAATTAATTTTACCATTTTATTAGTTAAAATAAATATGTTGAGATAAGAAAGGAAACTATCCATGATGGAAAGAAACTTTCTGCCATACACATCTAAGAATAAATGCCATTTTCACAAGACAAGCATAAATGCTCCGCAACCTTCAACGTCATTCAGAATTATATATTGTGTCATTGTATATCGCCTATTTAGATGTCTACTTCAGATACTATATATATATATATATATATATATATATATATATATATATATATATATATATATATATATATATATATATATATATATATATATATATATATATATATTCCGTATTGTTCTTGCGTTGCTGTGTTTTGTGTTTTATTCTGGTTTCTTTTCTGTAATTGTCTTTGTGGCTTCTTCCAATATAGCATTCTGCACATGACTCATGTTACGTCCGTAAAGTAGGTTGCTTTTTTATGCCAACAAAAAAATTCCTGTCAAGATTATGTTGAGTTAAATTAATGTTCTTGAACTGCATACCATTGTTGATTCTTTTTATCTTATAATTTTGTTTGTTACAATTTTCAATTTCTTGGATTACTTCAGTGTAAAAAGTGCTTTTTGAAGATGGTCAGTGATGTATTTCACAAAAAAATGAAATCAACTATTGTTGTTTTCTCCCATAATGAATGATCACGTCCATTAAGGAAGAGATGAAGACAAACGCTTATTTATGTCCATGGTGGTTCTGTTGCTTCATGCATTCTATGTATGAGTTAACTGGCGGATGATATTGGTGTCCATCATTTGCATGGGTTAGTATGTTTAAAGAAAGCTCAGCCTATCAGTCTATGTAACTAACATGTAGCAAGAGACAAAGCAAGCCCAGAACACAGTTAATCCCATTATGTAGCTATTTGATCTACATGTTGGTCCGCAGGTCCATATTTCATAGTGTGCATAGTACATTTCAGACATAAAGTGATTGAACCTTAGCGCCTCAACGAGAAATGTATAAGATTTATTGGAAGCATATTCAGTATTTTAAGAGAGCTGAAATTGTTTTATTTATATTTTCTGTGCATGAAGTTTAATATAAAATTTCAGTTAATTGTTTATGCGTTAACTCTCTGATCATGTATGTATACATGCTTTCAGACACGTACGTACGTACGTATGTCTGTATGCATGTATGTATGTATCAATCGTTCTCTCTCTCTCTCTCTCTCTCTCTCTCTCTCTCTCCCAGAAATGCAAAGCAAAAGAAAATAATCAATATCATAACAATAAGCAAAGAATATATGTACAATTGTTTCTTCGTTTGGGCATTATATAACAGGATTTTATTTGTCGGACATAGTTAAAACTTTATTTCCAGTAAAAATTTCAGCACATTCCTCTTAACTGTTGTTCTGATTATATGTTCCAAGATTTTTTTCTCTAGTACTTTCAAGGTATGTTCGGGCAAAAGTCCTGTTTCATTTTGTAAGTTTTGATTGCCTCCATAATAATGTTGCGTTCGCTTCATTTTACCTATTCGTTGTCCTCTGGTAAGGCAGTGCTCATATGACCAGTAGGGCATTCATGATTTGGTTAATGTTACTGCACAGAGATTGCGAAAGTGAGCAACAATTAAAACGCCTTTCGTGCGCATCATAATCACCAAGTTGCAAAACGCTCAATACATAAACGTTCAATATACAATATAATTATGGCGATATCAATATCAATTAGCATCATTCTTGATGTAAAACAAAAAGTAAGTTAAAAAGGCTTGCAAAACCTTTATATCGATTTAGCCAATAAATTTAATAGTGTCTGAACTAGGATTCATAACAATTTGTTTGCAACTAAGATATGAAAGCTAATATAAATAACTATGCAAGTTTTCCTCCTTTGTGCGTCACATAATTAAGCCTGGCAGGTGTGGTGGGTGAGGGTAAAATATAGGTGATGTCGATACTCCAACATTAAGAATTACACTCTAAATCTTCATGAGAGAATCATATCTGTTTCATAGTTTCATCCAGGAAATGTATATCGTGATTAGTTGTATTTTTCAGTGCTACAAAATCAGCCTGATTGAAATGTACTTTTCAATTAACCTGTTTGTTTAATAGAAGCTTAGAAAGCAAAACTCATCCCATTAATCTAATCCTATTTCCCCCACCTCGTACGTTCATCTCAAGTGTAACTATGCATATGTCGTAAAAATTATAACGATTTTCAGGTTTGAATGAGGATAGTAAATTCAGAAGTACGTAAACCGATTATCAACTTGAAATAGTTCACCAGAACTGCAAATCGGCTTGAGTAAGACGACACTTGTGTTTCGACACTTTAGACGAGATTTCTGCAAGGAACATATTTATAATGAAGGAAAGATAAAACTCCTGTAGATCTCGTACCATCTGCAAAAAATATCTGTCATGTTTAAAATATTTGCCTAATGAGTTTCTATGTTGAAATGTTAGGTATATAGGAAAGAAAACTGTATTTAATATTTTTAGAAGTCCTGCAAATATAACCATTTTGTCTTTCCAGCTGTTTTTGGGGAAGTTATTGGAGCACCGGTAGCAGTTGTTGCTGGCCCTGTCGTTTTACCAATGATTCGTTTCACCTGTACCGGTATTACAGTGGGTTCAATAGGTTCCTCAGTGATGGCAACCTATGGAGGTGGAGTTGCCACTGGCTCAGTTGTGGCTTTGGCACAGTCAGTCGGATCGGCAGGGCTGTGGCTGCAGCGGGAGCAAAGATTGGAAGCTTTGTTCAGAAAATATTGCAAACCGAGTAAAGCATCGGCGAAAACTTTCATCCTCAGAAAACAATGAAACATCATTGTGTCATGTGGTAGTCTTGTCCTAACTAGGAAATAAATGCTTAACGATTCAGTAACACCAACGTCAGTTTTCAAAGTCAGCATATATCGATGCTTATTGTTCTATATCACATTCAAATTGTTGTGTCTTAACTAGCTAGTATTTAGGACTCTTTTGGTACGTGAAATCTTGCCAAGATTAGTTTGTGGATTTGACTTATTAAATAAAACAAATTTGACGAAGAAGCATTCGACTTAATTTATTGTCATGTCTGTATCTACTACTAATATCTGAGTCTTAGAATCAAAACTTCCAATGAAAAAGAATAAATATTTTTCCAAATATAAAGCCGTATTGATTATTTATTTGCCGATACAACTAAATTCAGTACAACCAATCTCCGCTGACACCACAATCAATGCCCTTGTTATTTATGACAGCTACTAATTGTACTACTATTACTGCAATCACGAACATCACTACCACCATCAACCGAAGTACCAATACAACAATAACAGCAACGTTAACAATAAAGACAGCTAACAGAAGCACGACAGGGCAGCTACTCTCTACGTAAAGGGAGAAGTTCGGCCTTTTAGCTCTACGTAAACCAAATATTTTCAACTCAGCTGTGTGAACTCATATAGCTTATATAATACAATAATGTATCAATGAAACATATTTGTAAGTACAGATTTCTATATTGATTACCAAATGTTGTTTAATAAACCTACATATGTAGAACATCCAAAGTTTCAGCACCGCGCATATATTTGAACCAGCTCGTGAATAATCTTTTGACACGATTTATAATATACTTTATCCTGTGGTTTATCCATTCAGCACACCTAACAGAAACAAATATTGAAGCGCACCTTAGACAATAAAGAATCTGTTTCAAAGAATTCATTTACAAGTGGAATCTTGAGATATGTATGCCAGTGGCCCCATAATACAATTCAATCCATCTTCGATGACCTGCATTCAACCTTGAAGCTATTAAATGTCGCTAAACAATATTATCCACTATATGCTCGAGCTTCTTGTTTCCTATTCAGTAGTTTCAGGAACATTCTAATCGCTCTATAACATGATATAAGAGTAGTGAAGTGTTTCAATATTTCTGTATCATTATATATTTCAGGTACATCCTTGTTGGGGCCGTATAGTGCTATGAAAGTTTTGAGTTGGACTTGACCTTTGACATCGAAAATGAGAGAATTTCCACTTGAATTATTTATTATTAACTTTAATTTAAAGAGTAGATATTTTTATCCATTGCTGTACTCCTGATCTTGCAATATTCCGAGCTAAACTTAACATAGAAATGCCTCTTATTTGTCGAACAAACTTCACTATTTTCTAGAGGTTGCATTGTCAATTAATAACATTTCTCAATTTTGTATACAGCTTAGGAATACATCCAGTCGTCAGATTTGATCATAATAGTCTATAGATTAAGTTGTATCAACTAATCATCACAAGCTGAAATACCACAAATATGTAAACCTTTATTGGATGAAACTGAGAATGACACATCTATAAGTTCTTTACGAGAAAATAAACAATATTTGTTTTAAAGAATATTCCCCATATTAGCCTTTAGAATTCACACTTAGATAATACAGCTTCCCTCTTTAATAAAACTATTTTGTAAAGGCTGAAAATATGAGTTTATTAAGCTTTTTATAACGGAAAAGGATAGTCGTTAACATGTATATGGGAGAACAAGAGTATGACATTGTTTGTACAAGGGGAAATTATAATTATGCCATCATTTTGTGCCCCATTCAAATGTGTACGCAAGTGTTGTTTGCATCTTTTTCTGTTTTTTCTATTAATTTACAATTTGGGTAAAAGGTGAATTCGATAGTGATCACTAACTTGAAATGTTCCTCGTACCAATACATGTTTTGTTTTGTTATAGAAAATATGACATTGGGCATAAGGTGACAGATAAGCTTGAAAACATTCACAGGTTTACGAAATATCTACCAGCCGAAAAGCCATGCGATTGACTAGTACCCAGATCTGCTGATCAACATATAGTCTTAACTGACGATCACGCACTCATTAATTGTCCAACATCCGCACGTACTGACCAACATCTACACCTACTAAACATTCATTTATCTAACTGGCAGGCAGTCACACCTGCTGACCAAAACGTACACGTACTAACCATGAATGAAAGAGGTAAACTGTAAAGTCATTTATTAACAGTAAAAGTAATTGACAGTAAAATATGCGGCTCACTCATAATTGAGAGGACAACCAGTATAACATGTCAGAATTTGACTAAGAACGTATAAAGAGCATTATATCTATATCTATATATATAACTATATCTATCTCTCTCTCTCTCTCTCTCTCTCTCTCTCCCTCTCTCTCTCTCTCTCTCTCTC
>JAECUM010062241.1:0-17660 GCA_016617855.1 Megalonaias nervosa | reverse complement strand
GGGATGTTTTCTATCGCGTCCGCGTTTGGACCATATAAAGCGGGTGGGTCTCCAGTCTGACCATTCACTGTTGACTCGTCAACCTATGAAGATGCCTTCCAGACTAACCCAGCTGAACGAAGCTTACGTCAATTTACATCGTGTCAGGCTAAACCTGATACCGAAGCCTGAAGAAATAGAGAATGTTAGGATGCTCTCCACAGTTCAAGGTCTGATAGAAGAGATGTTTAGAGAGGAAATTAAAAAAGAACAAGAAGAATGGACTGAGAAATACAGACTTCAGAAGAAGCAGAGAGAAGAACAACAACAACAGCAGCAGCAGCAGCAGCAGCAGCAAGAACCAGACAGAGGTTTTGTGGACTGTCGAGTAGACACCAAAGAATTTTCTCTTTCTCTTTTCGCAGAAGCAGACCGTATCCAATAGGAAAGCCTACTGCCAGACGGGGACGCAATCTTAGACAGTAAAAAAAGATTGCCATTACTTCCGTGAACACAAAAAAACAGCCCTTTTCAGGGCTACCCAATACTCTCGAAAAGACATGCTCATTCAATTTGCCAAAATTTGTCATTAGAAAATAGAAGTGTGTCTATAAGCACTTCGTTTCTTTTGTCAGTAAAACAAAATATTTGTGTGTTTGTATGTTTAAAAAAAAATAGAAGTGTGCCTATAAGCACTTCGTTTCTCTGTCTTGTCCAATTGTGTCTGTCTGTGTTTGTAAGTAAAAAGTAAACGTGAGTGCTTCTTTTAAGTCCGCGTGTGATGGTAAATTTGGGTGCTAGGGAATGTTTACTTTCACGTCCGTGCTTCAAGTATATAAATTGGTGCGATCGTCAGTCTGGCTATCCATCGTTGACTCGTCAACATTGAAAATGAGTAACAGAATTGCAAAATTACTGGAACTTCAGATGCACCTGGAGTATGCCAGACGTCTGCTAGACGAACTGGCTATGGAGGCTGTAGCGGAGGAAGCAAGGATAGAAGAAGAAGAGAAGAAGAGAAAGAAAGAAGAGGAGAAGGAAATGAAGAGAGGGATACTACCTCACCTCATGCTGAGACCTCAGTGTGAGGTCAAACCTGAGGTGAGGACGCCTACACAACCACTACCAACACCGCAGTCACTACCAGTACCACAACGACCGAGAGCTGCTGTCCCTCAAATTGAAAAGTGGGAGGAGGAATTGGAAAGGCAGAGACAAGAGTGGGAGCCTCGACGTCCGCATCCCAGGGTGATAAATAGAAGAAGAAGGGAACAAGTATTCACTATCCCTCAAACTGAGGAGTGGGATAGTGAAGCAAATCAACCTCCCTCTGCGCTCCCAACCACACGCATCAATTGGGAGCAGGATTGGAGCCGGCGATGCGTGTGTGGTGCCCGCCCTGGGAGATGTCACCATTAGCCAGGTGCATCTGAAGTTTAAAAAAACAGCCCTTCTCAGGGCTAACCAGATCTCTAGAAAAGAGAACTTATTCAATTTGCCAATTCGTGTGAATGTAGTGTAGTGTGACTATAAACACTCACTCTTTACTGATGTGCGTGTGTGTGTGTGTGTGTGTGTGTGTGTGTGTGTGTGTGTGTGTTTGCATGCGCGTTCGTTGGTGTGAATAGTATATGGGGTGTGTTTTTCTTCTCTTCCTTCGTTGGTGTGATAGTATAGTGTGTGTTTTATGCTTGCTCGTTCGTTGGTGAGGATAGTATAGTGTGTGTTTTATGCTTGCTCGTTCGTTGGTGAGGATAGTATAGTGTGTGTTTTATGCTTACTCGTTCGTTGGTGAGGATAGTATAGTGTGTGTTTTATGCTTGCTCGTTCGTTGGTGAGGATAGTATAGTGTGTGTTTTATGCTTGCTCGTTCGTTGGTGAGGATAGTATAGTGTGTGTTTTATGCTTGCTCGTTCGTTGGTGAGGATAGTATATAATATGTTTTTTTTCTCATCCCGATTGTGTGAATGGTATGTTTGTGTGTTTTATGCTTGCTCGTTCATTGGTGTGGATAGTATATAATATGTTTTTTTCTCATCCCGATTGTGTGAATGGTATGTTTGTGTGTTTTATGCTTGCTCGTTCGTTGGTGAGGATAGTATAGTGTGTGTTTTATGCTTGCTCGTTCGTTAGTGAGGATAGTATAGTGTGTGTTTTATGCTTGCTCGTTCGTTGGTGAGGATAGTATATAATATGTTTTTTTCTCTTCCCAATTGTGTGGATGGTATGTTTGTGTGTTTTATGCTTGCTCGTTCGTTGGTGAGGATAGTATAGTGTGTGTTTTATGCTTGCTCGTTCGTTGGTGAGGATAGTATAGTGTGTGTTTTATGCTTGCTCGTTCGTTGGTGAGGATAGTATATAATATGTTTTTTCTCATCCCAATTGTGTGGATGGTATGTTTGTGTGTTTTATGCTTGCTCGTTCGTTGGTGAGGATAGTATATAATATGTTTTTTTCTCATCCCAATTGTGTGGATGGTATGTTTGTGTGTTTTATGCTTGCTCGTTCGTTGGTGAGGATAGTATAGTGTGTGTTTTATGCTTGCTCGTTCGTTCGTGAGGATAGTATATCATATGTGAAGTGAGTGCAAGGTATGTTTTCCTTCACGTCCGTGCTTGAAGTATATAAAAGCATAGCGTTCGTCATTCGCGCCATTCTACACAGAATAAAAAATGACTGGCAGCATAGAATTATTTAACAAGTTAACAGATAGTTGGTGGTGGATCATGGATGGAGCCTACGTGCTGGACAGACTTGACAAAGAATGGAAGTTCCCAGGTAGCCTAGACTTGGTGAACAGTTTGAAAGCAGCAAGTTATCATTTGCAAATGATAACAATAGAAGAAGCGGATAAGTTGAGAGGAATCATCAATCCTAAATACTTCAGAGTGGGAACCTTAAAGCAGGTTCTGGATACTGTGATCCAAGTGAAATGTTTTTTGGAAGACATCTTCCATTTAATGGAGTGGCCTTTTGTCAAAAAAGGCTTAGATAATATCAAGAAAGGCGAAGACCTAATGAGAAAAGTACTGGAAGAAGAAGTAAAGAAGATCAAGGAAACGTGGAAGAAAGAAAGAAAGGACAAAGAAAACCAAAAAAAGAAAGAAGAGTTTGAGAAATTGAACAACAATTGGATGAAAGTGCAAGACAAATTCAGAGCTCTCGGACATCCTGACTGGATGCCCGAAGAAGAAAAGAAAAAGAAGAAAGGAATTTTTGCCAAAGTGAGAACATGGTGGAAGAAGTGGAGACAATAGAAGAAGAAGACAAAGGCCCTTTTCAGGGCCACTTCCAATACCTCGAAAAGATCTTAATTTTCATTTGGTCTCCCCCTAAACGAATATATATAAAACCCTTCCTCTACTAAAAGAAACACGAACGCTCTTGATTCGTGTTTGTCTATAGCCCTCTCTCAGGTAGCTTGACGTCACAGTACTTCTCTTTTTGCTACATTGTTACCAGTGTGACGTCATGCCACCTGTCGCTTATCGCTCTACAAACCCACAGTCTCCTAGTCACCGCTCTACAAAATTGCCATTGTCGCTATACAGGCCCAGGGTGTTGACCTACTTCTTGTCGCTATACAGGCCCAGGGTGTTGACCTACTTTCTTGTCGCTATACTGGCCCAGGGTGTTGACCTACTTTCTTGTCGCTATACTGGCCCAGGGGGGGTCTGTAATGCTAATTCCCATTGTCGCTACGGTAACCCACTATACTACTGATGGTTCTGTAGTTTTGGCATAGCTGTAGGTTTCCTTTCTTGGGGAGCATGATGACCAAGGATTGAGTTCATGTGGTGGGCCATTCTCCTGTCTGCCATATCTTGTTGCAGATTGTTGTTAGGACTGTGACTATCTCTTCTCCTCCTGCTTGAATGAGCTCAGCTGGTATGTTGTCAATGCCAGCTGACTTCCCTTTCTTTAGTGACCTAACTGCAATTCTACTTCATCACGAAGAATGGGGTTGTCATCAATTTCTTCTGCCTGAGGGCAATTTAGTACTGATGGATCTCCTTGGGTCTTAAGATTGTATAATTCTGAGCAGTATTCTGTCCATCGCTTGAGGATCTCTTGATCTTCTGTGAGGCATTTTCCTGATTTGTCTTGGATGGTGGTAGCTTTCCTTTGTTTATGGGTTTTTGAGATCTTTCACCATGTAATTTTACCGATGGTCAATTAATGAAAAAAAAGGCATCTTGCACACTTCATAAGATCTAACACATTTTGGAACATAACCAGTAAAGTTCTTCCTTATATAAGAGATCTTACAAACTTAATAAGATAACTTATAATGTTCCAACTGTATAAGATATATCATTTAAAAGAGGTATGGTTAAATTTATAAGATACAAAGAATTGAAATGTCTTACTGAGTTTATAAGATATTTTGTGGGATTTATTTGATATCTTATAAACTTAGACATTTTGTGGACTTGTAGGATATAATCTTTAAAAGGTATCTTTATTAATTTATAAAAAAGAATAAACTTTATGATATATAAACTTTATAACATATGTAGACTATGTATGTTATCTTATTAGCCAGTTTAAACGATTACATCTGTTATAGTTGATAAGACATTTTATAAACTTATTAGAATGCATTACATGTATAAACTTAAAAAAGATATCATAAACTTTATAGGATATCCTAATTAAAATTGTATACAAGATATCTTATTAACTTTACAAGTTATCCTGATTAAAGTTGTATGCAAGATATCTTGTAATGTATATAAGATATCCTAATTGTATACTAGATATCCTTTATTCATTGATATCTTAATTAAAGTTGTATGCAAGATATATTGTAATGTATTTAAGATATCCTGATTGCATACTAGATATCTTTAATTCATTGATATCCTAATTAAAGTTGTATACAAGATATCTTGTAATGCATAGAAGAAATCTTAATGTGTTTTCTAATTTGTTTTAATATATTGGATACAGACCTATAGTTTCATATCTGTGAGATAATGGACGAATTTAAACACATACATAGAGAGTTATGTCAATGAATTTTGATGTGTTTCTACACTTCATCACACCTCCCTAAAAAGTTGCACACAGGCAGTGCAGTGTCTGTCTCTGTTACTTGGAATCTCGTCATAACATGGGCAGTGCAGTATCAGTGTCTCATACATGGAATCTCATCCTAACATGGGCAGTGCAGTGTGTCTCATACTTGGAATTTCATCCTAACATGGGCAGTGCAGTGACTGTGACTCATACTTGGAATCTCATCCTATCATGGGCAGTGCAGTGACTGTGACTCATACTTGGAATCTCATCCTATCATGGGCAGTGCAGTGACTGTGACTCATACTTGGAATCTCATCCTAACATGGGCAGTGCAGTGATTGTGACTCATACTTGGAATCTCATCCTAACATGGGCAGTGCAGTGACTGTGACTCATACTGGAATCTCATCCAAACATGGGCAGTGCAGTGACTGTGACTCATATTTAGAATCTCATTCTAACATGGGCAGTGCAGTGACTGTGACTCATACTTGGAATCTCATCCTAACATAGGCAGTGCAGTGACTGTGACTCATACTTAGAATCTCATCCTAACATGGGCAGTGCAGTGATTGTGACTCATACTTGGAATCTCATCCTAACATGGGCAGTGCAGTGACTGTGACACATACTTGGAATCTCATCCAAACATGGGCAGTGCAGTGTCAGTGTCTCATACATGGAATCTCATCCTAACATGGGCAGTGCAGTGTATGTGTCTCGTCCATGGAATCTCATCCTAACATGGGCAGTGCAGTGACTCTGACTCATACTTGGAATCTCATCCTAACATGAGCAGTGCAGTGACTGTGACTCATACTTGGAATCTCATCCTAACATAGGCAGTGCAGTGATTGTGACTCATACTTGGAATCTCATCCTAACATGGGCAGTGCAGTGACTGTGACTCATACATGGAATCTCATCCTAAATAGACATGGTCACTGTTTGATGATTACTAGTTCTTTGGATAGGAATTATTATATTTATAGTCTATTTATTTGTAAACATATATTGCTGTTGTTAAATGGGAATGTTGTTTAAATTGAAGGCTATAATACCGTTGCAATGAAGCATCTTGAAGGAGAAATTTTGTGTTTACAGTTAGTATTCTCTCTCTCTCTCTCTCTCTCTCTCTCTCTCTCCCTCTCCTCACATAGTAAAATATGGAAATATAAGTATGAATTTAACTATTTGTCAGTTTCATAATTTAATCAGTTTCAAATGTGCATATTAAAGAATTATATTGACTTTGGATACCAGTGTACATTATCTTCGGTTACCATTATAATATAATTACTTGGCATGGCTCAGGCAACAGCAAATATCAAAGGCACTTTGAAATCATTGGAATAACTTAAAATTTACATTTTAAGTTGTCATCCAAATTTTACCAGATGTCATTAGGGACAAAAAGAAGTTGCATTGGGAAAGTACACAATAGCATGGAGACTGGACAGTGCGGCTTACAACTTACTGGTCAGTCAGCTGCGTGGTGTATGTCCACGATTGAAAGGTATTGCACACAATGAAAGGCTGATGAGTGCTTCATTGCAAATTTAAAAACATTTGCCTCGAGTTACAATATAACAAATATCTATTATAAATTCTCAGCAGAAAAACAATTTACCATCTGCATTCATGAAAAGATATTTGTCTGCAAGATCCAGATGGATTACCACTGATTTTCATGTGTATACATATATACAAACAGAGCAGAAAGTGTCATCACTGGAGAATGCTTGATAATGTTAACAGGATTGTTAAATACGAACAAATATTATCATACAGGTTAGAGAATTTTAATTCATACTCTACATATTAGAAGCCGGGTCCACAGGTGATGGCACCTATCACCTTGCCTGTAAGCACCAGTCTCGACCATTAAAAAAGTATGTTACTGTCAAAACGATTTTATATAGTGTTACGTGTCTAGGCTCATACAAAAGTAATAAGAAAAGAGTGAAGACAACAAGCTTTGTAAAATTTAATAAAATAATTTATTTCCCGAGAAAAACAAGGTAAAAATAAGAAAAAGGACTTAAAAAATAGAAGTCCTACTAATGAAAAGTCCTAAATGAATCTGTGTTCGAGTCCCGATGAAATCAAATTGGAGGGCGATGATGTATGTCATGACCTTCAAAGTGTTGCTGTGTCAACAGTTCCTTGTTGAATCACAGAAAATAATATTCCAGTTTAGAACTTCTGAATAAATTTCGATAAATGCCTTTGTCCAACAATTCTGATGAGCACTAGTATTTTCCAGGGAAAGAATCAATAATTAAAAAAAATAATAATTCAACTCAAACTGGTTACAACAGAACACATTTGAGCTTCAAACGTTTAAAGCACAACAGGCTAGTTCTTCTCAAGAAAACGGTTATACAGTAATTTAAGACGCAAAACAGATTCCCGGATGGTGGTAAAAAATTCATCCCACTGGGAAAACCAAAAGTTTGTAACAATAAACACATGTTATTTGTCACGTACTCCAGGTATGGCCTTGATTCCACTAAATTAATCGTACTCTTAGAATGAATAAAAAAAAAAAAAATTTAAAAAAAGTTGTTTACTAAAAGCCTTACTGATTTCTGAATCAAGGTCAGCAATTAGATACAATGTTTCCACTACTGGTTGTTTATCAGGTCAAACAGAACTGAATTGAATTTCTAAAAAAAAAAATCAAATCCAGTAGACAAAATTATCATTACAATAACGTGTAATGGAATAAAATAAAAATAAAAAAAATTAAAACTAACAAACAAGTAATTAAATTACATAAACATAACATATAGCTTGCATTTTTCATACACATGTATGTCAACAATATCAACCTGCAGCCAGCCATCCAGGTGATTTTTATAAGCTCTTTTGATGAGAAATCTGTTTTTTTTTTTTTTTCTTTTTTTTGCTTCTGTAACATGAAAGTAGATTGTTCAGTCCACCATTCTTTCGATTCAATTCAATGTCATCGTTTCTTTTCTTCTCACGGATGAGTAGTGTTTGTGACAGCAGCAAGCTGAACTTTCAGGGTTATAGCAAAGATGTCATAAATATTGCTTTTTATCAATCATTTAAAATGATATAAACATGAAGAGAATAAACTGTCTTTTGTCAAGAAGACATCCATCTACAACAGATTTTATTTTGAGGAATATCTTCAATCGATTAAAACTTTTGAATGATTTCAGTTTTGTGCTAAATTTAATATTCCTGTGGTTGATTCAAAAATGGCTGCTTCATATACGGAGTTGCTATGTATGGTTTTAAATCAAACTTGTTTTCCAAACATCTGTCTTTATTTTTGTAGAATCATCATAGACTGACTGTGTGACGTTTATGAGATCGTCAAGCTGTACTGTTAATTTAGGAGAATACAATTTGTGTATTTACTTACATCAAATAATCCATTCCTTCATACGCACTTTTTGAACCACATTGGTCTCATGACAGATGTTGCTTATTTCAATTTATTGTCAGTAAATGTAGTCTACAAATCTGTACCTTTTTTTAAAGCAATGCATGCTAGCTTTTTTCTTTAAAATCAAAATCAACATTTATATCCTCTTGTACGCTATTGCAATACCCATCTAACTTTCTTGCACTTTTATCCTGTCCAAGTTGTAAAAACAAATTGGCACTAGCTCTAGATACCAACATTGATGTGTGTGATTTAGATTTTTAATGAACCTTTAACAGTTTTTCAGTCATATCACTACGATGTCTGCAGTGTGGCATTTCATGTCTAGCACTGGGACATCATCATGCCACAGACATGTAGCATGATGTCCCATCCGGTCACATTACAGCATTCTGACGCCAGGCCGACCAGTATTAACACTAACCTCTTAATTCTGAGCGCCTAGTGAGGCAGCCGTTAGTACCATTTTGTAAGTCGTTGGTATGCCTCGGCCAGGGTTCAAACCCGCGACCTGTTTCATCCAAGGCGGATGAGCTAACCACTAGACCACCAGAGCGGTCACCAACATTCATGCTTTCATGTTAAATTTATAATCAATTTGTATCACCTGTTGGAAAACTGTTTAATTAAATACGCTGTAGCTTGGTGCCTTTGTGCCATTGTTCATGATTAAAAACAAATTTAAATTAGTATCTGCTAATGTGCCACACTCTTATTACATTAGTGATTGTTTCACCTTTCTTGGTGATAGTAGTTATAGGGGGCGATAGGGCCCTCATCATGCCAAGAAGGAAAATCATCCTGGGGTGATATGGCCCCCAAATTTATAGGCCAAAATGGCACAGCCTGGGGTGATATGGCCCCCAAGATTAATTATGGGTCAATAGGAATGGAACAGGTGGGATGACGTCATGGTACTGGACATTTGCAACAATGTTGAAAGTGGCTGACCTGAATACGCGCAGCTACTCTAGGTAGGGACAAATACAATAGAGAGACAGAGACATATACAACACATATAGGCAAGAAAGAATAAACCTTTTCGAGGCATATGAAAGTGGCCCTGAAAAGGGCCTTTGGGTTCTTCTTCTTCTATTTTCTCCACTTCTTCAACCAGTTCCTCACTTTTTCAATGATCCATTTCTTCTTCTTCTTCTTGTCATGGCTCTAAATCTTTCCTGCACCTTCATCCAGTTGTTGTTAAGTCTGTCAAACTCCTCTTTCTTATTTTTGTTTTCTTTGTTCTTTCTCTCTTTTGCCCATGTCTCTTTAATCTTCTTCACTTCTTCTTCCATCACGTTTTTCATCTTGTCTTCGGCTTTCTTAAACTGGTCTAAGCCCCATTGGACAAAAGACCACTCTGTCCAATTAAATATATCTTGCAAAAAACACCTCACTCTGATGACAAGATCAATGGCCTGCTTCAAGGTGCCTATTACATATTTAGGTTGGATGAAGCCTCTTAACTTGTGTACTTCCTCCTCTATCACGCCTTGCAACAGATCCCTGGCTACTTTCAGGCTGTTTGCATAATCTAGGCTGGCTGGAAACCTCCATTCCTTATCAAGCCTTTCCACTACATAGGCTCCATCCACCATCCAGAACCAACTATGTCTTAATTCGTTAAATACATTCATCTTTAATGGTGTTGACTAGTCAACGCGGGCAGCCAGACTGACGAGCGCTCCGCTTTATATCCGTGAAGCACGGACGTGAAGGAAAACATCACTTACACTGACTTCACACAAGCGAACGGGAACGCATAAAACACACCATACTTACTATCCACACAAACGTATGCGAATGCATAAAACACACACATTATATTATCCACACAAACGGGAAGAGAAGAAGAAAAAACACACCATACCTACTATCCACACAAACGTACGCGAACTCATAAAACACACTATACTATCCACACAAACGGGAATAGAAGAAAAACACACCATACCTACTATCCACACAAACGTACGCGAATGCATAAAACACACACTATACTATCCACACAAATGGGAAGAGAAGAAAAAACACACCATACCTACTATCCACACAATGCATAAAACAGACACTATACTATCCACATAAACATACGCGAACGCAAGACACACGCATCAGTAAATGAGTGAGTATTTATAGTCACACTACTCTACATTCACACAAATTGACAACTTGAATAGTGTCTATTTTCTAGAGATCTGGTTATGGTTACACCTCCCAGGTCTGGCACCACGGACACATCTCCTACTCCAATCATTGGCCCAGTTCAGTGTTGTTTTTGGGAGCGCTCTGTCTTCTATGCCACAGGCGAGGATGTTGTTGTTGTGGTTGAGGTAAAGGTACTGGTTGTGGAGGTGTACTGATCATTGCTTCACCTGACACACAGGTCTCATTATGAGGTGAGGTAGGATCCCTCTCTTCATTTCCTTCTCCTCTTGTTTCTTCTTTTTTTCCTCTTCTTCTTTCAACCTGTCTGCTTCTTCAATGGCCTCCATAGCCAGCTCATCCAGGAGGCGCCTGGCATACTCCAGGTGCATCTGAAGTTCCAGTAATTTGGTTAGTCTGCTACTCATGTTCAATGTTGACGAGTCAACGTGGGTAGCCAGACTGACGAGTGCTTCTCTTTATATCCGTGGAGAACGGACGTGAAGGTAAACATCCCCTGACACCAACACCTACAATGCCCATATCATAACCAAAAAAAAACATTGAACGAGCGGACCTAAAAGAAACACGTTGACTATTTTACTTACAAACACAGACATACACTATCGGAAAAGAAATGAAGTGTGGATTTTTACTCACAAAAGAAACGAAGTGCTTATAGACACACTTCTATTTTTTTAACATACAAACATACAAACACACAATATTTTTTTGGCAATTGAATTAGTATGTCTTTCCTAGAGTATTGGGGTAGCACTGAAAAGGGCTGTTTTTCTTGACGGGGAGTGATGGCAATCTTTTTTACTGTCTAAGATTGCGTCCCCGTCTGGCAACAGGCTTTCCTATACGATACGGCCTGCTTCTGCGGAACAAGAAGGAGAACTCTTTGGTGTCCACACGACAGTCGACAAAACCTCTGTCTGGTTCTTGCTGCTGCTGTTTTTACTGCTGTTCTCTCTGCTTCTGCAGTCTGTATTTCTCTGTCCACTCTTCTTGCTCTTTCTTGATTTCCTCTCTGAAGACCTCTTCTACAAGGTCTTGGGCTAATGATAACATCCTTACATTCTCTATCTCTTCAGGCTTCGGTATCAGATTTAGCCTGACACGATGTAAATTCACGTAAGTTTCGTTCAGCTTGGCTAGTCTGGAAGGCATCATTGTAGGTTGACGAGTCAACAGTGGATGTCCAGACTGGAGACCGACCCGCTTTATATGATTCAAACGCGGACGCGATAGAAAACATCCTTACTGGGTGTTTGTTGGCTCGGAACACTATGATAGCTAATGTCATGGTGAGGGATAGAGAGAAAGTCAAAGAGCATATCTTCACAGTATTTTTGAAACAAACGACAGCAAATTTGATTCAAAACACAACATTTTTATTCAACAAACAATTAACCATTAACAGTTAACAATGACATCAAACAACTTTTTTTGACAAGATTGACAACGTTGTAAAATCATGTGAGATTTCCACTGATAGAAGTCATGAGGCCATTGATGTACACTACGTTTCCTAACTAAAGTCAAAAGATAGCCATAATGGTCACAAAACCATCTATCTACTTTTCTCATCGTTTCTAGAAGAGTTACGATCAAAATAAGTCATCAAATGTTCTAAAGAATATGCAAGACTGCGTTGATGAAGAAAATATACACAATATTGTCTACACACCATGGAATCTGTGCCTTGTTATTTCACATTATTGTATCGTATCGTCTGGGCATTTCTTCTCATAAAGTCGATGATGTCGACTTCCAAAGGGGGTAATCCATACGAATCAAAATATTCCACACAATCCTCTTGAGGGAAGTAGACGGCAACCCAGTGAGTTTCTGGGAGATGACTGTCGTCCGTATTGATGACATAAGCTTGATGATCTTGAGACTTGCGATGAGGTAGTTCATCTTTATCGCACACGACAGGATTCCAAGAAGCAGTATACGAACTATTGTTCAAAAGATAATAAAGTTATCATGTATCCATTTTTTATTTTGTTGTTTTTTTTTTTTCCACAGGTAATGATAAGTCATCAATTCAATTCTGACTTTTTGTTTGAAAATCTCTGTGAAGTAATCGTCTCTTCGCTTCGTCTTCGTACTCTGAGCCAAGAGAGCTTCGATGCGATAGATTTCCAGAGTAGACAATGGTGGGCAAGAATGATCACGCAAGCCTTTATACCACTCATGCAGCATTACTTCTTCCGAGATGAGACCCCAAGCGTTCTCCAGATACTCGTCCAATTTTTCTTCTTGACTCATCGTCAGACATTTCTCGTGTTGAATTTGACTGGGATGATCGTTTTGACATCCATAGCAATCTTTCTTATTCAATTCCGTAATTTTATTCGCCAGGTGTTTGGCAAAACAGGACACTAAATGTTGTTCTTGTTCTGGACATCACCACTATGTCCTCTTCGTCTTCATCTTGGTCTTCTGGTTCTGCTTTCACGCTATCCTCCCATTCCATTTCCAAAGATTCTCTACCGTTCATTGAGGGATGATTGTCTTCCATAGTTTCTAATAGTCTATAATGACTTCTCTCAAACTGTTGATTTCTATGGTATTATCGAATTCGGCATACAGGATGACGTTCACTGTAAGGGTGCAAATTTCTGTCGATCTATGAAGAACACATTAAGTTGGGCAGGTGAACGATTAATTAGATTTATGGGGACTGGCGCGTGTTTAAATCGCCGTAATGCACTGATTGGCAAATGTCACTGTCATGGAAGCAGTGGTTCTTAATTAAGCCTTCGTTTATTTAACTGAAAAGGATAGGGGTTAACTTCTGATCTGTATGGAGAACAGTCGGTTTGAAATTTTCCAGGAATCAGTATTTGGTAATCTGAGGTTGTCAGGCGGACTACATTTTTTAGCGCCTTAACTATAATTAGGATTGGTTACTCTGAATAAGGGGGAGTGATTCCACATGAAAACTCTCGGTTTAAATGTGCTTATCGCAACACTTTTAATTAGTCGACACCATTTTCTGCAAGAGAAAACAAAGGTAGAAGACTCCGGGTCGAATTTAGAAGAAATTCACTCGTAATTAGGATCCAAGGGATCGGATGTCTGGAAAAATCTACCAACTCAGTTCTAGCGGTAAAAGCTTGAAGACACAAGGTATTTTGCGTCAGTCTCACGTAATTTTTTGATATACATATGATGATTTGTTGATTTATTTTGCTTATATTTGCATGAATTATCTGGTTAGATTAGTAGATCAATTTTCTTGATATGAATACTACTGTGCGAGTTCATCTACATGAATCCGTACAATGATATCCTTTATATAAGTTTGATGAATCGTTTGAACGTATAGTCTCGTTTGTTATAGGTAAATATGTATTTAGAATTTCATGCCTTACTTTAGTGATATGAGTTACGAGAATCCGTGTAAATTCTCCGATTTAGATAATGTCACATATGATAAAGACTTGAGTGCATATTGACTGAAATTAACGTTTAAACCATGTGAAATTAATGTGTTACCCCATCTAGTGGGGTTTCATATATGATAGAGACTTGAATGTGTGTATTCGCTATTAATACCGCAGTTGAATCATGTCAGGAATTTCATTCATTCATTTGTGTAATTAAGTCGGGACCGGAACTGATGTCTCGGGGTGTTGTTACTGTAAGCCAGTTGGAATAGCCGTTAGGAAGTACATTAATCTTAGGGAACTAGGTTTGTTTATGGTCTGCCGTGTTTAGTTAGACCAGATGGCCGTTGGTATCTGTTTGAATTCCGATAGAACTTATCTGACATTAACGAGAGGAGAAAGTAATGATTTCTTCCCAGTAGGGTACCTAACAGAATACTCAGGTTGCCACTTTGTTTACTTTTGCAAGGTGAGATAGCTCCACCTGATGTATCCACGTGACGTACCACTGACGTATCCACGTGACGCATCCACGGGAAGTATTCACGTGACGTTTCAGGTACTTACAAAACCAAAGTGACCACACAAAGTTCGAGGCCGAAAGAGGCGGGACACCTGAGAATTTGTAAAAAGGGAAAGTGGAAAGGACCCAGACATACAGGCACAAGGAAGTCAAAAGAACAGTCGCAGCGAATTTGGACTGAACCAGAACCATCAGGCTATGAATCTGTACAAGGCAGTGATTTCGATCTTTTCACTCGATTCGAGGATGAATTAATTCTGTCGCTTACCAGACCGGCTATTTGTATAAGAATATTTGTATTTGAAATTCGTTGAACAACTTAAATAAAAAAATGTATCTTTCTGATGTAATGCATTATCACAATTGTTTATGAATTTTATTGTTTATGAATTGTTGAATTAAATTGCATCGTTTGTACATGTACGGGGGCTCGTGTCATTCTGTTTTATATATCTGCTCAGATCTTTATCTATTCCATATATAAGCTTCAACTTTATATTGACATTTACTCGTTTCGTCGGCGATCACCCTCTAGATAACGATAACCAAAACCATACAACCCACCCCAACAAAGCTGGGGGAGTTTCCAACATTCACCGTCTCGGCGAGAGCTTCTGCAAACTGAAGTTCCACACACAGTTGACCAGATATTATAGGGTGGAAATGTCCCTCGTCGCTGCCTTGGTCTAGAGTGAAATCAAAGGCCAACAAAGTGTAACCTCCTACATAATCTTCGTACGAAATACCGTGACTGGTGTTGGTTCCTAGTTGTCCGGTAGCGTCGTACAGGGACAAGTACGATCTCAAGTAATTCTTCTGGGCAAAGTTAGGTTCGAAGGGTCTGGTACACAAGGTCTTGCTATCGCGACTGACTTCGATCTTGGACATTCTGTAGTGCTTAAACTGGAAAGGATTTTGATCGTGGGCTCCGTTGAGGGCTGCATTACTGACGATGCCAACGATTAAACGTTTGGGTAACAGTCCTTGGAACAGATGATGTTCGATCTTGGATCGGAGTCCAGCAGTAATGGTGAACGTTTTCACTTCTACGCGTCGTATTGGATACTTGGCGGTCGTTCTGCTCAATGTATGACTGATGTCATTTCCCGGTTTAGGTAACACTTCTACGCGGCGCACGTAAAGTCTGGCATCTTGGATGATGATTTTGTACTCGTTCGCATGAGCCATCAAGTGGAAAGCGACACTGCTGAGATTTAGTCTCAGGCAATTATCCACTCCGTTCAACAAATACTTGTCCTGCAACCACATGTCCAAATGCAAACGATCCATCAGTTCTAAACTATGACCTTGCAGGATTTTCTTTCGACGGTCATTAAAGTCAACATTGTGAGGACTGTCATCGGCTGTCAGGTCTGTGTCGTTAAACGTGTCCTCACCTGCGGTGTCAGGATTCCATAGCACGCAAGCATCCAGATGAGTGTTCTTGGCCTCTTTTCCGTACGTCAAGAGGTTTTCTAGGTACTCTCGGTAAGTTTAAGTATCCATGCTACTGCTGACCAGTTTGTTATTCAAGTACAAATCCACCTCGCTGAACAAGGAATGCATGAAATTGTTGACGGGAGCTACTCTGGCATCGGCTCCCGGATTGGTTTTGTCCTTTATGATCACTTTCAGTTTCAGGTACAAGTAACTGCTATTCAGATCGTTGTAATTTTCGGGTTGTCCTTTGATTTCAAACTCGATGGGAGCTGAATCCGTCAAAGAGGAGACGGGATGAATTCGACCCTTTGGGAGTCTTGCGCCGTCATCATGGTGGGTAGCATGGCAAACAGATCCAGTTCCGACTTGAAACAGGCGCAAGACTCTCGGTGCATCATTTTTTTTAATAATCAAAAACGTCCAAGTCTCGGACGGTTTTTCTTTTCTTAGTCTTTCAAGCTCTAGGGGCGTGAAGTCCTCTGAAGGGGTGTTTTCGTCGTCTTTTTCTGCCTTGTCCTTGCTTTGGCGTCAGGGAAGAAGGAATGCCTGACTCGGCAGCGCCCAGTGCATTTATAGGAGTTTCTCGTCGGCCCAAAATGTCTTTATCCGTTTGAAGCAAGACATGTTTGCTTCCTCTCAAGAAAGCTTCTTTGGGGTTTTGTTTCTCGATGATGACATTTTGGAGAAACTCTTTACCTTGCGTCAACGCGGCATCTTTCAAGACGTGCAATCCCCGTGTCACCATCGGTTTCAAAACGGGAGCCACCGAACGAAAGGCTGATTTTAGCATATCTCCTAAACCATGTCCTCGCTGTCGAGTGACTCCTTGGTACACAGGATACATGACTGACAAAGGGTTTGAGTAATCGTTTTCGAAAATGGAGTTTCACTGTGACTTTCCCTTTGGTGAATGAAATATTTTGCCCAGATCACCTTTTATAGTAACATTGACAGTGTCGAAATACGACTTACTGACGGGCAAATAGTGAGGATGTACAAATTCGCGGTGAACGTGATAGGTGTTTCCACCTTCCTCGTCAGCGTTCGTGGCAGAATCCACTTTGAAAGGAATGACACGTAGTAACGGTACGGAGGTGTGTCCCACCAAGTTGCACTCCACCACATCGGAGTACACAAAAATCAAATTCAGTCCTTGGTTCATTTCTACAGGGAATCGAGAATATTTCCCAAAATCCGAGTTACTAGTCATGGCTGGTATTTCGTTTCTCATCTTGATCAACTTGGGGTCTTCACCCAAAATGTCATACAATTCAGGACAAAATGTAATGGCCAATACTTTGTCCTCTGAAACTTTCATCATTAGGTTACGAGCTATTTTGTGGTATTCAATCGTGACACTTTTTCTGGTTTTCTCCAAGACTTTGCCAAACACGTTATTGAACCTGTCAGCAATGGCGTTCACCAAATGTTGACCACTAAAATAATAGATGAGAGAATTTTCAACCGATAAGTGGTCCGTTTAGTTGTGGTGTCTTGTGTTTTCATAGAGTCACCTACACCTCCGCGTTCATCCAACGCTTGTTGCACTTGCTCGTCATGAACTTCTACCGTAAAAGTGTTTTGATTTTCGACGATGTTTTTGACTTGTGTAGGGTGAATCATTTCCACTAAAGCCACTTCCCAATGGGCTTCGTGATCCAGTTAGATGGCCTGAGGTAATTTGGCCGTGTAACAGCATAAAATGTTATTGGGAAACATC
>JAECUM010062240.1:0-16937 GCA_016617855.1 Megalonaias nervosa | reverse complement strand
AAGGGCTCGTACTCAGTAACAAAGAAAACAGTGAAAGCCAACAAGCTTTGTATATTTTTTAAAAAAATGATTCATTTCCCTAGAAAAGAGTGTAAAATATTGGTAAATATAACTTAGGGTTTGTGAATATAATCCTAAATTTAATCCTAAGAATGAAAAATACAAGTCCTATCACTAAATAGTTCTATTAGAATCCAGGTTCGAATATTGACGACACACAAATATGGAAGGCGATGACGTCAGATGTGGGCCAATATACGAATATCAACAATTCCTCACTTGAATCACAGTTTTTGTTTCCGAATAATTCCAGAATAAATATCCACTGAATATATTTCAGATTTTTTTATAAAAAAGTCAACTTGTTTAGTTTCCAGGAGAATAAATTATTAAATCCAAAAAACAGATGAAAAACAAACAATCTGGCAACACATAGAAAAGACCTTGTTTCTTTAAGATGTTAAAACCACTCTGACAGAAAAATATTAAGAATACGTATTTAAACCCCCAAAACATCATTTCAGTCTCGCGAGATGGTTCATGTGGTCTCTTAATACAAAAGATCTATCACGTACACCAGTGTAGCCCCACTTAAGAACCAATAATAAAAAAAAAAAAAAAAAACTTGTTTACACATGATGGTCACGCAAGCGAAGTATGGCCTTAATACTGACCAATCATTTTAACTCCCTGTTTACAAACTTCTCAACCCAAGACGAACTAGGTTAACTAAAAATAATTCTCATGTAACACGTTTCACGTCTTAGATAAACAACATTTACTAAAAGAAAATATCGAATTACTGAAAAAGAATTTCGAATCCTTTCAATTATCATTACAATAAAATGTAATGAAACAAAAATAAAATAAAAAATAAAAGAATTTTAAAACTAACACACAAGCGATGTAATTACATATACGTAACAATATATATTAAGAACCCAACCACGCATAGTCCTCTTTAAGTTCTGCCTTACCTCATTCCATAATTATTTTTTGGTCAAATGTCTCTTTTGTAGCGTCAATGTATTTCGGAGCAGAATACGAATGTTTTAATAAAAAAAAGTCTATAGTCAGTATAATTAATGGCCATCGAAATTTTCTTGATAAAAATGAGCGCGTCTCAACATACGATTGATATCAAATGATAAGGATGAAAGATATAATCGTGTCAATATAAATTGGATATCGTTCAGATTTTTTTGGCATAATTCCGGATACGTAAATTAGGCCTTTTGAGAAAAGGTTTGGTGCAAAGACGTTAATATTTTAAATATTTTTTGGTGGATATGAAAATTGTATCTTATGTACGATCTTTTCAGAAGCACCTGTCACATATGTGATAAAAACATAGTAAACGTCAAAGTTCTTAGCAAATATAAACCTCCGGTGCACCTTGCTGGCTCTACAGACTACTTAGCTAGCCACGCGAACCGAATATTCTAAAGGCAGAAACGGCGATGCATGCGCACATAAGATTTGTGACTTTAATCATTTAACTGGACTCTGCAGATACACTGCTGATGACGATTACAACCTGTATTATAAATATGATACACTCATCGGTTTCTTAATTCAAACTTATCAGAATAAGTAATCCTCTTTTTGTCAATGACATTGTTTGATTTGACCCTGGGTACGATATTAAAGCATCCCTAAGAAAGAGAAGGACATATGGTAAAGTGGGAATTCGGAGTTGACAAGGTCATGACAGAAGATAAATAGATGGTTTGAAACAGTTCAGGAAGCAGATGAAATATTTATCGCCCCAGCAGACGATAAGAAACGAATGGCATTATCAAAAGATTTTAAAGTATACATAGCAATATATAAAACAAGAACAATTAAACATTTCGTGTTTGCTAAGAGAAAAAAATTGATATCTAAAACGGATTACATAGTCAAATGCAAGCTATATTTCCGATAAGGAACGAATAGTCTTATATTGCTCTTTAATCTTTAGTAACTGACCATTGCTTTTTTCGAAAGGAACACCTCCTTACAAAAGATTCGGCCATAGTCTGGTATCAATAAGAATGATACTATCGCTACTTTGCTCCATTTATAATATTTGGAAGACTAATTTCCGCTAATTTGTATCTATTTCTTTGGGTATCAAAATGTTGTATTTCACGACAGGGCTGTCTTGTACAATATTTTGTTGAAAAGGAGGGGAAGGTAAGGTATTTTTTTTTTTAATATGACCGTTTCTGGATGATTGTGTCACTAAAATTAAGTCATGTTTCTGTCTTCGTTTGGACTTTTAGCTGAGTTATTTATATCTGGTTTATATTGTTGCAGCTAAAAGAGAGAGAGAGAGAGAGAGAGAGAGAGAGAGAGAGAGAGAGAGAGAGAGAGAAAATTACACACACAAACGCACAAGCACAAAAAACACAGAAGCAGTTACACTGATCTCTTTATGTTCAGTGTTACAGGTGAATGTTTACATGACGTAATGAGTTTTTGTTTGGGATCTCTACTTCGGAAACCGTCTCATATGATCGATTGAAGGACATGGTCTTTGCCGACCTATTCTTTCCATGATTTTGACAGAATATGTCAAGGCACTAAACTTAATGAATGTTCATGAGCGTGCTAAATTAGTTAAGAAGCGGCCATCACTATTACATTAGAACATTAATTAAAGTGTATCAAACGGTTTGTAATGATACATTATGTATTAAATGTTAAAACCAAGTTTTCATCTCCACCAAGTGTGGTATTATTTAAAAATACTCGGATATAAGGACAACCTTTTCTGTATTATATTATTATAGTTCAACATGGTACATATGTGCGTGGCAATTTTATGAAATAAGAAAATAATGTAAAATTATTTTCTTAATGTATCATTCAAATTCGAAGTAAATTGAATTGTAAACAGTGGGTGCAAAGGTATATATTGCAATGTAAACCAATCAGAACATCATTTTGATTCGTCACCATATCAGTGTGCGTCATATGATTTGTTCACTCTTCCCTCAGTCATAAGGAATTGAGCATCAGAAGTGTTTAAAAAAACTATTTTCCTATACATTATATACTAGATCATTATTGTGTTTAATTAAGATTGTGCAATACTTCTATTGAATAACGTATTTTTTAAATATATCTCAAAGCGCTTAATCACCTTGCCACCTGGATGTTATTTCAAGTGCTACGTATTAATCGTTAAATGCACAAAGCAATGTATTTGCATAAGTGCTTTTTATATTTGTAGATATCACAAACACTGCATCGACGCTTGCAATCTTTCAAATATGCATGCTTATGTGAGGAAACTCTTCATTTATAGTACAAGTCGAATGGGATAACTCTGAAACAAAGATATAGTCCTTACTAAAAGAAAGTTGATATACTATATAACTACATTAATAATAGCAAACACAAGTTATATAGCTGCTGATGCACTTTTTGTAATGATCCAGATCCCGTTATTGTTTACCCAGATAGAATCATTACCAAAATTTAATCTTTACGCAGTTTGGCAATAAGACATAAATACAGATCGATACAGGTGTAAACTATTTGAACAAATTGTATCAAATTTGTATACAATATTAATGCTACCTCAGGTCGTACGAAATTCAAGATATAAAGCCAAGATACCACTCTGTATGGAAATGCGTGAAATTTTGAAAGATGCCCATCCATATAAATTCAGGGCAAACTATCTTTGCCGAAACTAATAGTATCATATATTTCTAATACACAATATGAATGAGTGATATATACTTGTCATAGATAATAATATTTGCTAATTCCCATGGAGCAAAATTCAAAATTTGACGATATAGCTTTCATTAATGTTATATTCGAAAACCAATATCAAGAGAGTGTATTAAGAAAGGATGATTTACTCAATGTTTTATCTAAAATCTTTCATTCTTCTTTCACTAGATGTTTACCATATAATGCCCAAGGAGTCGCTCTTATTTGTTCTGCACTATTTTCTCTCTTAATTACATTAAATATTTATATATTTAACAATAGTGCTCATTATGGTACCTTGTCGAAAATTTAACAGCATGGACGTATATGAAGTCCTAGCATATCAAACACACCAGGATCTATACTGGACACGTCATCGCCTTCACTTTGTGGATTTATTCAGGACTTTTACTGAATTTTATTCAGGACTTTAAATTACTAGGACTTGTGCCTGTAATTCTTGGATTATTTTGGGATTTAATTCGCAATACCGTAAGTTATTTCTTTCTCATTTTCGCCTTATATTCTTAGGAAATAAATTATGTGTTAAATTTTACAAACCTTGCTGTTTTTCACTCTTTTATGTTATTTATTTTAAGAGCATAGACTCGTAACATAAAACTGGGGGTTCGTCTAGAATACGAATGTCTCTAAAATATTTCAGAAAACCTGTTTTGGAAATACAAATTCCCCTAGTTTCGGAATTGTCTGATTCCCAGGTATTATTTCACATTTTAGAAATCTTTAGTGAAACGAAGAAGCTTTTTACAATGTCATCTAAAAGGGAGATCTTTATTTCAAATCCTACCCAAGAACAGTTAGATGACTTAAAAAATTATGAATTCATTCAGCTTGCCAGAAAATATGATATTTCTGAGGCAAAAAGCTTCTTTAAAGAAGCAAGAAATAAAATATAGTCTGGTCCAATATTTGGTGGAAAGGAGTGCTTTGGATAAAATTGCCTTGGATGTGATTAATAAATCTGTATCAGACCCTAACATAAAAGAAAATGAATTAAAATTAAAATACAGGATGGAATTAATGTTAAGAAAGCTTGAGCTTCAGAAAGAGAATGAGGAGAAACACATGCAAATGCAATTAGATAAAGGGGAAAGAGAGAAAAAATGCAAAAGGAGAGAGAGAGAGAGAGAGAGAGAGAGAGAGAGAGAGAGAGAGAGAGAGAGAGAGATGCAAAATACAGAAAGAAGAAAAACAAATGATATTGGAGCAAGAAGAAAAGAGGCAAATGCAAATGCAATTGGGGAAAGAGGAGTGAGAGAAACAGATACAAATGCGATCTTGTCACACTTGTCAAATGGTAGGAAAGCCCAATCAGAAAATACCTAAGGCTCATCTGCAACCAATTCCTGCATTTGACGAACCATGTAGCAGAATAATGGTAGATTGTGTCGGTCTCTTTTCTATGACCAAGTTAGGTAACCAATACTTGTTGACCATAATGTGTGCGTCAACCAGATTCCCAGAGTCATTTCCTTTGAGGAATATTAAAACAAAAACAATAGTAAAAGCTTTGCTAAAGTGTTTTTGTCTCCAGTTTCTGCCTTCCCAAATCCTTTCAATCTGATCAAGGGTCAAATACTATGTCTGGAATTTTTCAGCAAGTTATGTACGAATTATGCATCCAACAATTCAAGTCTTCTGCCTATCACACTGAAAGCCAAGAGGCTTTAGAAAGATTTCATCAAACTTTGAAAAATATTATTCGGTCATATTATTTTGATATTGGTAAATATTGGGATTAAGGCATTCATTTAATATTGTTTGCTGTTAGGGAATTAGTTTAATAATCTTTAGAATTCAATCCATTTGAACTAGTTTTTGGACATGCTGTGCGTAGACCATTGAAGTTGTTGAAAGAACAACTACATTCTAATGAAGATACCGAAATTAATTCTCTCGATTATGTTTCCTATATTAAGTATATAAGTTATCGAAGGCTTGTGAGGTTTCAAGAACTAATCTGCACTCTACTCAGCCACAAATGAAATTAAGGTATGTTAAAAATACAAATCAAAAGAGTTTTCAGCCCTTTGATATAGTTCTGGTTCTCCTGACCGTACCACCAAATTCTAAGTATTATGGTCCTTACAAAGTTGAGAAGAAAGTAAATGATTAAAATTGTATCATAAATACTCCTGGGAGGGGAAAACAAAAAAAACTTTGGCATATAAACATGTTACAAGAGTATGTGGATAGAGATAGTCAGGTTAATCATGTAATTAATTTAATTGTACCTGTCCCGCCCAGTACAAATGGAATGCAATCGGACTGTATTGACTTTGGAGGAACAAATCTTCGGAATTCAGAAATTATGAATAATCTGGACCAGAAAATTTTAAAATTTGCAAGAACAAGAAAAGTACCAATTAAAACAGTTATTACTTGAATATGAGCGCTTATTTCCAGATGTTCCTACAAATACAAATAAAATCTACCATGACGGTGAAATTGTAAATTCCACACCTATGAAACAACACCCGTACAGGATGAACCGTCTCAAACAGGAATGTTTGGAAAAAGATATTCAGTATTTGCTGGAGAATGATTTTATAGAATCGAGTAAAAGTGATCAGAGTTTACCCATGTATGCTTGTTCCGTAAAATGTTAATACTTTCCGCATGTGCGTTGATTATAGAAAGGTGAACAGTGTGACTAAAACAGATTCATTTCCATTACCAAGAACCGATAACTGCATTGATAAAATTGGAAATGCAATTTTTGTCACGAAATTTGAGCAGTTCACAAGCAATGCATACTTAGCTAAATTTAAATATTTAATATAAAGTTGCTATTCATAAACATTAGTGTAACTTTTAGACAAACACCAAATGTTGGCTAAATGTGTGTTTATCAAATATTTGGCTACTGCATGTTATGCCTTCTTTATATAACCCATATGGTTGTTAGAACCCACATTCTAACTAATTTAATGATTTCACTACCAGCTACAATGCCCAATTTGTTTAACCTGAAGGTATGACTCCCTGAATCGTAAATTTATAAGTAGTCAAACTTGATTTGCAAATGTAAGGTTTGTTTGCATAACCTACATACATGACCCATTAAAACGGGTCTAGGACATTACCCCCCGTCAATTACCCCCTGCCATTGCCCCCCTGCCAATACCCCCCATCATTTACCCCTCCCCTGTATATTACCCCCCTGCCATTACCCCCCTGCCATTAATTATTGCTATTGTGTTGGCTTTACCTCAATGAGATTCTAGTGTACACAGTACACAAACACAATCTATAGCTCCAACAAAAAGCGACGACGAAGATCTTCCCCTCGAATTGGTTTCACCTCAAAATTATTTTATCCTGTGCTCAATCAATCGAACTAAAGTAAATAAGAATTTTATTGTTAATTATTGCTATTGTGTTGGCTTTACCTCAATGAGATTCTAGTGTACACAGTACACAAACACAATCTGATAAGAGTATGGGCTTCAAATCAATAAAAACGATTTTAGTAATTGAATCTGTGCTCAATATACATAATGCACTGGTTTCACATCAGTGAATTTGAGCAGAAATGGTTTCTACGTGCATGCCCCAGAAAAGTATAGAAATATAAACCCTATATATATCTTCCGAAAAACTTAATATCACCATAAAAATAGTTTTACGATGGAGAAAGTTCAGAGTATACGTGGAAGACAGAAAATTATGCACAACGGTTATATCTATGTAAAGCAGAAAGATTTAGCGGCAGGTGTAATCAGTTACGAATGTGAAAAGCGACGAGGAAATGTAAAGGGAGTATCTGAATGTAAAGCAAAGATCAAAGTTAAAAATGATCTTGTAGTTCGATCTCTGCATGAACACACACATGCACCAGATTCAGCTCGATGTGAAGTTCTGCAAGTTAGACAAAACATTACAAGAAGAGCAGTGGAAACAGAAGAGACACCTCAACAGATTCTTAGCCGGGAAATGCAGAATCTAAGTGAAGGAGCATCAGTACAAATGGTTCCTATACAACATCTTCGTCGTCAGGTTCGTCGACAGCGACAAGCTATTCATGCTCCACAGCCTCTTCCAACTAATCGAGCAACCGTTGAATTGCCAGATGATTACAAAAAACTTCCTAATGGCGAAAATTTCTTGTTATTTGATAGCGGTGTAGGAGATATAAACAGAATTTTAATCTTCGGGACTGACAAAACGTTGTCGTTATTAGCACAATCTCCTAATTGGTTCATGGATGGAACTTTTGCTATTGTGCCCGAGCTCTTCTTTCAATTATATACGGTCCATGCACTCATCAGTGGTGATGTCATTTCTTGCCTCTACTGCTTGCTTCCAAATAAAACTACTGAAACCTATCGACGTCTATTCATGCAGATAAAGGCACTACTTCCCAATGCTCAGCCTGCAACAGTGATGATGGATTATGAAAAAGCAGCTATGAATTCTGTTGCGGAATGCTACGCAGGAATAGATGTACAAGGATGCTTTTATCATTTATCTCAGAGCATATACCGGAAAGTACAAGCTCTTGGATTTCAGCAAAGATATCAAGATGACACAGACTTTGCAATGTCGGTTAGAATGGTAGCTGCTTTGGCTTTTGTGCCGCTTTCTTCCACTGTGCAGGTTTTCGATGAACTTCAAGAATCAACAGAAGATGATGACATGAATCAATTGCTGGATTATTTTGAAGACAACTACATCGGTAGAAGAAGACGTCGAAACCGAGCTAATCCAGTCTTCGCTCCTCAAGTTTGGAGTGTACACAGCCGTGTTCAAAACGAATTACTCGTACTAACAACAGCGTTGAAGGCTGGCATCGAAAAATGCAAGCTGCCATTACTGCTGACCATCCAAACATTTGGCGCTTTTTGACAATCCTTCAAAGAGAGCACTCATTCCTGAACATGACAATTTCTCAGCGACTTGGAGGACATCCAGTGGAACCAACTCGAAAGAAGCATCGTGACTGCAATGCTCGGATTATGAACATTGTGAATGACTTTGGTAATAGAGAGCATTTTGAATACTTGCGAGGGATCGCACATAACATTCAAATGTAATATTATCAACATAACATTATTTTATGGTATTTTGTGTGATTGAAATTGCAGTTCAAAATAAAATTTACAATAATTTTTAAACTTATTTTAATTAATTTATTAATGGGGTAATGGCGGGGGGGGTAATGACAGGGGGGTAATGGCAGGGGGGTAATATACCGGGGGGGGTAAAGGATGGGGGGGGGTAATGGCAGGGGGGTAATTGACGGGGGGGGGTAATGTCCTGGTTCCCATTAAAACATAGCTGGGATGTTCCAAAATGTTCACTGAATGAAATTGGTGGGTCAGAAAATCATCAATAACTTTAAATTATCGAATGGTCACATATAGCCTTTATTTATCAGCATAGACAAATCGCCATCAGCCGCATCATGTTCAGGATCTAGATGTGTTCTTGATTCCTCACTAACGATTCGGGTAGAATGTTCTGTAATGACTAATTTTCCAAACCCACGTCTACGAAAGGACTGCGAATTCCATCAGTAAATCACGATCTCTACTTTTTCAGTTACAACTAGGATAAAAACTAGATTCTTTTCACAAACTTTTTCGTCCATTACCAAAACATCATGACCAGCCAAACCAATGTATACTCATGTTATCTGCACCCCTTTCTAGACAGGTTCCCATTCTTATATGCGATTTCATCTATTCAGAAAATCAGAAAGAATTTTAAAATAAATCTGTCTAAATCATGAATAACCCTGTTTGCTATCATCGTAAATCTCTGTAATTTAAGACTGACATATATTATCAGTCTTTTTATATTATGCAATTAATCAGTCAAATGCCAATCTGACCATCTAGATGTGCCTATATCACCTTTGAATAGGCGATTTAAGTGACAGAAAGTGTTTACAATTTATCCAGAACATATACAATGTAAGACTAGGATAAAGAATGCACAAGCTGAATAAAATACAAAATGTGAAGCTCCAAAATGTTCACTGATTGCAACTGCTGGGACAGAAGATAATAAGGTGTCATCATTGTTAAGTATGATGACACAATCCTAAGTGACCTTATCTGTTGCATAAAGTTTCAAAATACTACTGGGAAACATCAAACGGGTTACTATAATTACCATGTAATGGTACATTGTTCAACCGTGATATATTTAAATGCATAGATATTAACTAATAAAAAACAATTCACGTTCTAAAGTCAAATTCACACATTCTACGCATTTCACCCCATCTCATTTTCATGGTAACATTTGTCATATCCGCAAGTGGTTTTTTTTTAATGTTGCAGTGAAAGTCATTTACAGGCAAAAAAAGGTGTTAATTTTGTTGGTTACCTGCAAAATGAAGTGTAATTTTACAATTATAGTAAAGTTTGTTTATAATGTATGGCTTGCGAGTTTATTTATCTTTTTATGTAGAGTGACAATTGACTCAAAATAAGGAATTACATTTAGTGTGAATTTGAAGCAATATAAAATTATGAAAACATATTTATTGCAGAAACTATTACTAATGATAAATCATGATCGTCATCATATAACTTTGACCTGAACTAAAGTAACCACATAGTGCAGAACAATTGCAATAATTCATTATCATAGTATATTTTTTAATATTGTTCGTATTTCTTGCCCCCTCGTCTTCATGAAACTTTCAAAACATAACCATGATGTTATGCTTTATATGTGACTTCCAGAATGTATGAAGCTAATAAGAATAATACAGAATCTTAAGATTTACAGAACTGTTGGAAGAAAGTTGATAATCTATTCTCAAAATGTCATGTGTGTGTGTGTGTGTGTGTGTGTGTGTGTGTGTGTGTGTGTGTGTGTGTGTGTGTGTGTGTGTGTGTGTGTGTGTGTGTGTAACCTATTACACAAAAGAGAGACAACCGTGGGAAATATGTCTCTAATTAAAAGGACCTTTTATGTATTTTACTAATTTGGAGAAGTAAACATTGATATATATATAAACTTCAACTCATCTTTTCATATGTTAACGGGGCCTTGTGCTTGATGTTGGTTATACACTTGGAGGTGCACCGAATCCAAATTCTGGTACATTGATGATTTTAACATTTAACCTATTTTCTTCTAATTTATGCAGAATGTAAATGTTGATGCTTGCGTGCTCATACCAGGCTCAGTTGAAAATCAATAGTCACACATGTCTCTATGAAAACAAATGTTTCTCGCTTTTACAAGTAACCATTATTTCTCAGCACATTCTATTACCTGGGAACGAGTAATTAGATGGATCCACAGCCGCTGGTGTACAAACATAATCATATAATCAGCATATATTATACTAAGTGGTGTGAAAGATAACACACAGATTGTGTTCTCCATGCAAGTATATTCTCATCCGAATTGTTCTAAATAATAAAAATATAACCCTAATATATCGAACACATTTCAAGCTAACATTTGTTACATTATGTTTAGCTCAAGATTATTCAAATATACATCAACAATCCCATTAAATATAAAGCTGTATATAGTACAAAAAGCTACAATTAATGTGTTTCATTTTCTATTCAGCTGACAACAAAGTCACCTGTGAAAACGAAATAATGTTTTGCCACCTTCTCAGATCTGATGTTCATATTAAAATCCACTTAATGTCATCTTGTATTATATATATATGTGTGTGTGTGTGTGTGTGTGTGTGTGTGTGTGTGTGTGTGTGTGTGTGTGTGTGTGATGCACATACAGTTACCTAAAATATTAAACGATTTTCAAATGAGCAAGATGCATATTTCATTATTGAAATCATCCCTAAACTATAACTTGGGTAATATATTCTTAGCTGCATAGAAATAGCCCTTAACACTGCATCAAGCCCTGTCTGAGTATGGACTCCAGTCATCATGATTAAATTACACTGATGTGTGATTAACCATGCCCTCCCAAGTTGCTTACGGGCTGGTAATGTTCACCTGGGCGCCAAGCAAATGTCAAAATAGGTACGAATGTAACCTATTTTAGTTAGGGAACAATGTATGGCGTCAACAGTGGGATAGTAATATAATGGATGTCCAATAATCAGCCATTATAGTGCAAATTGAGCACAAAATATATTTTTGTTGTATGGATAGCAAGAAACAATGACATTTCATTGAAATCGAGATCTGAATATGATACCTTAGCATGTGCAATATATGTTTGTATTTTGGTTGGGGATTCAAAAGGACTCCTGGTTTTATAAGTGACATCCACTTTTTATGGATTTAGTGTGGATATGTGAAGAACTACATAGTACAGTTCATCATCATCATCATCATCATCATCATCATCATCATCATCATTCTTCTTTAATGACCAGTTTTATTCATCATATCATTATCAATTCTCATTTCTATCAACATCATGTAATCATATAATTATCAATTAATAAAAAAAAAAATAGTTAACCTGCCAATCGAATAGAGATGGTGCTCTCAAACTTTCAAACTTAATTTCAGAACGGAATGCTATTAGTATAAGTACACGTTCACTGGCTATCTAACTAATATAAATAATATTCGATTTATTTAATTGCTAAAAATAACATTTCCTCAGACATATACGTTATACCATTCTTGTTTATTTACTCAATTTAGTGTTTCCATTTTCATAGTTCTAGTCTTAGTATTAATACGCAATATTATCAAGCATTGGAGATGAAATAAGGATAGCAGTAACAGATTTTATTATTTATAAATGCCGAGAAACAATGTTTCGTTCTTCTAACACTTTGAACTGACGTTGGAGTTTAGGAGGACAGTCAGCTGTCTAACTAATGAACCTTTGTCTTTAAATCAGTGTTGAGATTAAGCCTGATTTATTCTTGAGATAAACCCATACATTTGAAATGCTAAATTATCATGTAATTAGTGGGCTAAATCAAATATTTCTACTCTCCGTGATGAATATAGTTTAAGGACTGCTTTCAAACTGTGTGATGATAATAGTGATAACTAAGTAGTAGTAGTTAAATGTTCATTATAAGTGATCGAATTGAAATTAGACAATCACCAGAAGGCTGAAATAACTGTGGGCTTCGGGTAATTCAGCTTGATTGCGAGTTCGAGTGACTTATAATTGAACTTCAGCTTAGTGACTCTGAAGTTATTTGTCAGATATCTCAGATAATAAAATCAACTCACTATTGATCACTAGAATAACCGTGAACTGTATTCACTTCCGAATGCCTACACCTATTTGACAAAAGTCCATGTCCACACAAATTTTTTCTACTCTTTCAGAGTTTCACTCCATATCTGATTTTTTTAAATACGCGAGACTGCCATTGACAATTGAAACCATTTGGTTTAGCTGAGTTTAAAACAGGTTTGAAGGTTTGCTTTAAAAACTTAATATAGGCACTAAAATATTAACAATGCAACTTTAGAGATTTCGTTGTGCAGGTCCACATGGAAACGAAAGGTACACATCACTAATAATTAGCCACATGACATGGATGTAATTTTCCAAAGACATCGATGTAAAAATATTTAGCTCCACATGCTGTGTTTATCGTTTTGTGCTTAGATGTTAGTTAATTAATTAATAATTACATTAGACCTCTTCATACTTACTGTTTGGCAATAAATTAAATGGATACAAAAGATTAAATCATTATCAAAAGTGAACAGAGAGATATTGCTGATTTCAAGGTGGCAAGAGGATACGTTTTACACAATTAGATACAATACATTTTCTCAAATCATAATTTGCAAGAACAAACATATCACTGCAACTTGTATAGATTCATTATGTTTAATGTAGTAAAATGTATTCTAGCATATATGGGGAAAACAATAAATGTGAAATTTCCACAATTATGAGTTAACAAAGTACATTGAGAAACTGTATGAGAATACTCAACGTGATATCCTGAAACGCTTCCAGGCATTTAAACATCAAAATAAATCCGTAAAACGCTGCTTTAACCAAGACATGCTGCTCCTTTTAAGGAATGTAAGTATTCATTATCCACCTATTGAAGACTTTGAAGCAGTATACCTAAGAGATAATTTATTGCCATCGAAGTGGACGAAGACGTGAGTGGCAGCAAAACTCCAATGAAACAAATGCAAAGAGCAATTGTATTGATACTTGAAAATTTCAGTGCAGGACTCATTTGCACCTTGTTTACTTCCCGGATGGATCATTTAATCTGCATGATCGATTTACATTTTTTGTGAATATGTAGACTAAAAATGTTATGACTTATTAAAACATGAAAATATTAAAGTGAACATTGTTGTCCTTTTGGGTGCAGAAATGTTGTTGTTCCAGTCTTATATATATATATATATATATATATATATATATATATATATATATATATATATATATATATATATAAACCTTTATCAACCTATCCATCTCACTAGCTAATAAAATAGATGACAGGAGAGTTTCCTAGACAAGGATTTGCATATTTTTTTCTTCGGGTCTGCAATATGTTATATGCATCTGACAAAGAAACATTTTTATGCATTACGGGGCTGGGTGGTATAAAGTCGCGCCTTTACCGATTATTGCTATTTCACCTCTGTTTCTCGTGGGTCCAAGTCTCAAGCTCGGCCAATGTATGTTAGAATGCCGACATTAGCTTCTTTTAGGTCGGTGGTTCTTTCTGGAGTTTTCATGGTTTCTGTCTCCTCTAATTATACTGGACGACATGTATAGCCTATCTTGAACTGATAGTCTTCAACATTCACACTAACATTGCTATATTAATTTCCCACTTGATCATATTAACGTAGTCAAACCCTTTATTTAGACAAGGGCTACCATACGTACTCCAAAGTTGCTGTCTTTGGCCTAAGTTGATTAAACATAATCTTAATTTGATAATGATTCGACGTTTCAAATCAAAAGGGAAAGGAAAGCAAATTAACATTTTTGAACTTAATACAATAAAACTGCTACAAGGATTGCATGGAGACATCAGTTGTTACATCCGTTACAGTTATATCCTCACAATATAAAGGATAATGCTGGATTAGGGCCGATTTCCCTTTTCTGTAAAAAATCCTCACATTCAATGTCGGCCATCATTTGTATTATTTTTTTCTGATCCCATTTTGGGACAGTCTTTAGCACAACTCTAACTTTTGGGGAAGGGTAGCTAAATACAGAATAGGCTCATAAAAGAGGTCGATCCACAAGAACAAGAATAGATAAATGCATCATATGGTATTATTTTATGCACGGATTCTAATACATAGATAAGGATGATAGAAGTAACGGTTACCAAGTATTTTGTATTTCCATTAATAATTGTAAACAGTAGTTATTATTTTATTTCGTTTGTAGACAATATTTCATGCTTGTATGTATTCACAATCTTAAACTCTCGTAAATATCATTAGCATAAGACATTTTTGACATTTTCACACCTAAATTTTTTATTTTCCTATCTTGAAATGGGTAATATTATAGTTCTGTGACATGTAGAAGATCCTCGGTGGCGCATTTCTTAGCATGCCGATCTCATTACTGAAAGGTTATAGGGTCGAATACTAACATTGGACCATCCCGGGTCAGAGACCTTGGTGCGTCCTTGGGCAAGGCATGTTATTCCAGTTGCCTTGTCATTAAGTACCTTACATGTGTTGCTATGCTGTAAAGCACCAAAACAAAGAAAAGAAACTGTATTGTGCACAAAATGGGCGTAAGCGATACAATTACCTTTCTGTTGGTAGGTCTAATATTAGAAAGGATTGCATACCAAAGTTGTTGCGTCAAATTTAATTTTTATACTTGGTCAAATATAATAGTAAAAAAGTTGCAATTAAGATGCATATACCTGTATGATGTATATTTCTGAGAAATAAACACTTCCCTATCATTTCTTTATTTGTGAATTGTTAAAATATGTACAGATGTGGTAAATTGATAACCGTTTCTCTTGGTCTATCTAATAATAAAATTATATTAAACAAAAGTTGTGTGATAATATTTTCCTCGAGGCCTTCATGATTGCAAAATTATGTTAAGGAGGTATTATTTGCAATATTCGTCTGGGTGATAATACATTATGTGTCTCCCTGATAGCATAAATATGCAAAGGAGGTATTCTGTGATACTATTTTCTATGGGTTTCTTGGATAGCAGAAGTTTCTTAAGGAGGGACTGTATGACATTTTCTGTCCTTTATCAAGTCAATGATTGTTGTTTGACAGAATTGTAAAGTTCCTGAAAATTACAAAGTATGTGCCTTAATCATTAATGTACAGTATATACTGATACCCTAAGAATATTTAAGAAACTATTTACTAAACTTGACGATATGGAAACAGTCAAAAGCAAATTGAAGCTGTTTGTAACAGGAAAGAGGTCGAGTGAGAAAAGGGAATGATTGCTTGCACCGATTTTAAAAGGCGTAACATCATGAATATCATTGGATAAAATCAGACCTTATGAATACAGCTGGAAGCAACATTCGAGAAAGGTTGTATATGTATTTGATTCATGTTTTGCACATTATAAATATATGAAGAGCAAAGGTTTTCATAAAGCATTTGGTTACGTCGTCACCTTTAATTCTAATATATAATTTAAAATTCTAAATGTTTGAAGTACATCTTCCAAGTTATTCATTTCTCTTAGATTATATTTCCCAATCGCTTCAATATTCTGTGCGGTCAGTGTTCAAATATTCAACTATGATGTGTTTGCAATGCTCTACTTTAATTTAAACTATCTTTAATTTTAAAATCATCAATGTGTCTTATATTGATTAATCAATATCAATGAAAATGCAAGCTAAAACAAAACAAAGCAGAATGTCAATTTGCATAGAGATTGCGGATGCTCGCAAAATGTAAAAATCTACATCTTTAGCGGACACAATGGAAATGGCTGCGCAGATTTTATTCAAATACATTTATTAGTCAATACACAGCTGCTTGCAATCTTAATTGCATTCCACATGCAAGCGATGCGTATTTGTATGTGATATTAATAAAACATATGTATAGTGTGTACATTGTATCATTTATATAACTCGTTGTATAAATGTTCCACAACACGGAAACCCGCCAATATTACTTTCCTTTTAATGCAAAAATATATATCTCGTGAGATATGAATGATACAGCTTACATAATGCACACACACACACGCACACACACACACACACACACACACACACACACATATATATATATATATATATATATATATATATATATATATATATATATATA
>JAECUM010062239.1:0-20501 GCA_016617855.1 Megalonaias nervosa | reverse complement strand
TTACCTGACAAGTAGGAGATCCAAAGTTCCGGTTATTCACACAGACAGTCATATTTTGTGGAGGTGACCTGTACCAATTTTTGTAGATCTGGTCACATTCATCTTTATTGTAAAAGTAAACACGGACTAACTGGAGGTCCCTTAACCATGTATCTGTTAGAAGGAAGATCAATACAATTTATAAAACGTAGAAAAGAAAAACAGCCATGCCACCCTAACTACAGTTTCTTCATTTCTAGTAACATAGGACATAACAGCCTCATGACCTTGACCTGACTCTTTTAGCAATAACTGCCTATGCTAACATGTCCAAAATCAAATAATAATGCATGTATGCAATTCGAAGATGCAACAGAAGGAAGTCCTCACAATTATCTTTTAAAACGAAAGTCTCATACAGATCCCAACGCGTTACCCTTAACAAATGAATCAATTCGCCCCGTGACCTTAAATTCGTATGAATGTATCACTATTCCCAAGAATGCAATATTTACACTAGCAAATCTGGTTAAATGTTTCATGAAACTATGCACAGATACATATTGTACATTTTCACAACAAAATAACTTAAATAATCATTTTGACATTCCAACCTATAACCATCCAAGAGTTACAAGAATAGTTATTGCTATAAATGGCATAAAGTCTCATTTGGGTGAAAAAGTGTGATCTTGTCATTATATGCAAGAATTAAAGCACATACGATATATATATATATATATATATATATATATATATATATATATATATATATATATATATATGTTATATATAAGAAATATATATATATATATATATATATATATATATATATATATATATATATATATATTCACTGCCATCCAGATTTTGAGACTGTTCAAAGTTCTTGCCACAAATGGCAAAATCCATACAGGTGGAACCATAATACAAACACAAAATATAGTGACAAATTATTCATTATCAGCACTCACTTCAATTAGTCTACACGTTTAGCTTGTGACGTTTTCTGAATGATCGTGAACTGGAATTCTGCAATGATCATGTTCAGGTACTCAGATTTTTACATTACTCTCATATCTGTCTATGAAAGTTTGTAAAGTGACTATTTGTCCTTTATTCTGATGTGACAAGTTTTGAAGTTTGAAAAAAGTCCATTTCCTCCAACATTGTCCGTCATATAAACTCTCCAAATCACGCTGTAAAACATTTCACTTAACAGTAGGTGCCATTTTCTTTAAACGAATCGACAGGTTCCATAACTACCGAGCTTATATATAAAATGAATCTGTTACACAAAGTTCACATTTGAAGAAACGTGTCTCTTTTCTTGGAAATGGATCATATACAGTTGTTACATATAGAAATTAAGAAACGTACTTTTTTTGCCATTCTTACCATTTATGGACAGAAGATGAAGAGAACCATATAAATAACGAAAGTGAGGAATTTTAAATGCAAAAAAAAACAAAACAAACCATTTATTTCATGTGCCAATGTTTGTTTGGATGAGTCGATACATGAACCAGGGTTTGCTTGGATATTTTAGGCATTTTAAATGTTATGTTCAGAAATAGCAATGGTTTTGAACAGACAGTAAAATTAAATGTAATAAAGATGTGTTATTTATATCTATATTGTGTGTTGAACGTTTGGTCCATGACTGTAGCTTGAGTTTTTAGATAGAGCTATAAATGGGTGTTTGCGAGTTTTGTACTAAGCCTTAAGATGTAATGAAATGTTTGTTTCATGAGCCCTACGGCTAATACAGAAAGTACTAACCTTCTGTCCTCTGACACTATAAACATGGTTATGTGATAGAATATCAAAGGATGGTTAGTTTACGATGTGTTGTCAGATTTTCATAGCAACCAAAACCAGTCAACCATGAATAGGTTGTCAAACCTTGTTGCCAGAATTGATGTAATGAATGTGAAATAAATAAAATTCAAATATTAAAGGTTTTGTCATTATAATAAATAGCCATATTATTAATGTGATTTACGTCTGTTGAAATAGTATATTACCTTTATTGACAAAATTATGATAACGTCCCCATCCACTGACATAGCATTCTGCATTATATCCTGCATTCAGCATTTCTACAACAGTTCTCCTGGATGCAATACAAATAGGTCGCACATAGTCATTAAAGACAATCGGTTGACTAAAGAAGAGCAAACCGATGTCATTGTCTGGCTCGCCATTGATGAGGTATGGATGAATATGTGACCGCGATGACGTGTAGAGATGTTTTTGATTGACATCGGGATATAATTGTTCAACTTCTATAGCCCCAACTCTGACAGAGTATGTATCGGCATCCCTAAGAAAAAAGAAATAGAATACAAACAGTTGTAATACCAGCAGGAAGCAGTTTCATTTCCAATGTAATCTTGGATATATAGTGACGAAATGTAATTTAACATTACCCCTGACTGTTCCTTCTTAATCAGTCATGAAACTGAAAGACATATGCAATTTTCAGGTTTTGTAAAGAAATGGATTGCATCACCAATCGTTCCTCAGTCATGTCAATGAATCATAGATGGGTTTTATCCGACTTTGTGAGTCATGTGAATGAATCGCATATGAGTTTGAACGGGTTTCGTCAGTCGTGGGAATTGATTGCACGTGGTTCTGAATAGCCCTCGCCAGTCACATGAATGGATTACATGTCGTTTCAACAGCCTTTGCCGGTCGCGTGAATGGATCACATAGGTGTTAGAACAGCCATCGCCAGTCGCATGAACGGATCGCACGTATTTGAAGAACCTAATCCAGTAGCTTGAATGGAACGCACATTGGTTCGAACAGCCTTCGCCAATGGCGTGAAGAGATCGCATATGGACTTGACTAGCCTTCGCCAATCTTGTGAATGAATGGTATTTTGGGTTGAGCAGCCTTCGGCAGTCGTGTGAATTCTTCGCACAGGGGTTTAAACAGCTTTTGTCAGTCGCGTGAATGGATCCCATTTGTGTTTGAACAGCATTCGCCAGTCGCATAAATGCATCGTAAATGGTTTTGAACAGCCTCTGCCAGTCAGATGAATAGATCACACATGAGTTTGAACAGACTTCAGCAGTTGCGTGAATGGATCGCATATGGGTTTAAACAGGTTTCTCAAATCGCGTGAATGTTTCACATATTTGTTTGAAGAGACACAAACAGGCGCGTAAACAGATCGCATATGGCTTTGAAGAGCCTCTGCCGGTCTCGCGACTGGATTACATATGGGTTTGAACAGCCCTCGTCAGTCGCGTGAATGGATGGCATATAGGCTGGAATAGCTTTAGCCAGTCATGTCAATGGCTCGAGTATGGATTTTAACAGCTTTCGCCTGTTGCGTGAAAGGATTTCATACAGGTTTGAACAGCTTTCACCAGTCGGGCGAGATTATTGCATATGAGTTCCAACAGCTTCCGCCAGTCCCGCGAATGCATTGCATATGGGTTTGAAAAATGTTTCCCAGCTTCGCCAGAAGCGTGAATGATTGGATTGCATATGGGTGTGAACATCCTTCGCCAGCAGCGTGAATGGATTACGTATAATTTTGAACAGTTGTCGCAAGACGCGTAAATTGATCCTATAAGAGTTTGAACAGCTTTCAACTGTCGCATGAAAGGATCTCATATCGGCTTGAAAACCCCTCACCTGTTGCGTAAATGGATCGCATATTAGTTTCAACAGTCTTCGGCTATTGTGTGTTTGATCAGCCTTTACCAGTCGCGTAAATGGATCGCATATGTGTTTAATCAGAAATTGTCCGTAGCCATTCGAGTGAATGAATCATATAACGGTTTTGACAGCTTTCTTCACTCTTGTAAATGAATGATGTATGGGTTTTAATCACTGTCATCTCTTATGCATCTGACTCCAATATTATATTGATGTGTGTGTGTGTGCGTGTGTGTGTGCGTGTGTGTGTATGTGTGTGTGTGTGTGTGTGTGTGTGTGTGTGTGTGTGTGTGTGTGTGTGTGTGTGTGTGTGTGTGTGTGTGTGTGTGTGTGTGTGTGTGTGTGTGTGTGTGTGTGTGTGTGTGTGTGTACTGTGGCATAATATTTAGCACTTTTCTGCTTAGGCAGGCAATACTGGAATAACTTGCAACATGTTCTAGGCAAGATAGAAATTCCTTGCTTATCAAGATACAATGTCTATGCAAGAGATAGAATACTTGCTTATTAGGGTACATGTTCCAGGCATAACGTAATATTACACCAAACTTACAGCTCAATACAACAATTGATAGACGTTAAATGAATTTTACAAACTCTAAAATAGAATCTTAACAATGTTTCATTGCTACTACCGCTAATGTTGCTATGACAAAAGTGAAAACTGTGTCAGTTTATTGGCAAGACAAAAATGTTATGCAGGTCTACAATTTTTGAGATAAGCAATTGTGATGTGTAATTCTTGTTTTCAGCCATCTATTAGTTGTTTCGATTTTGACATTTTAACATTGGAAGATAACACTTGCTTAGATATTATGAAATTATAAATTCTGATACCTAAACCGACATGTTTTATGATACCCAAGATGTTGAAATGTCACGCACAATGGGTGAACCCAATCACAATCACGTACTCACAGGAAGTCTTTATCAGAAATGTACAATACTCGAAACAAGCTGTAAGGAAAAATATAAGAAAATATAAGAAAAAGAAGAACAGAAACATTTAGCAAAACAAATATGTATTGAAACAACCACCGGCAAGCTTAAAATGCGATGTAATACAGGTCTGTTTACTCTGTGCAGTGAGCAACTGTGATACCCAGCTTAGGAAACATACTTGACACACCACAGACAAAATATGCAGTGTAGATATATGTACTCTGTGCAGTGAGAAGCTGTGCTGACCCAATTAGCATCTATAATAGAACAAGACAACTATAATGTAGCTTACTTTGTGCAACGAGCAGCTGTGAGGACCCAGTCAGGATGTATAATGGATCCACCACAGGCAAGACAATAACGAAATGTAGGTCTACTTACTCTATGCAATGAGCAGCCGTGAGGACCCAGTTAGGATGTATAATGGAGCCACCACAAATAAAATGTCCACGTTGATAAAGTGCTATTTGCCATGGTAACTGCCCAAGTACTGCATCGCGACCATGAAGAATTTTCGGCAATCTGCTTTCATCAAAGATGGTGGTACCACATTCTAAGGAACGGAGTGTAAGGTAAGAGAAATGTAAATCAATTACATTAGTTATTAATCTCTCATATGTTCATGTTTAGCAAAACTAACCTCATAACATAATGATCGTGCATATTATGACAGTGATCACCAATGGCTAAGTGAAAAGGCACGAACATTTGATGAAATATATGAACAGACTTGTACTTTGTGTTGAGCATTCTTGTGTGCATAGTAATGTATATTAAGTAACTACACATAAAGACATTATCAATATTCACCAGCACTGTGTACATGAAATAGCTACAACACCTAAGGAGAGCATCAATATTCACTGGCTCTGTGTGCTTGAAATAGATACCCCTAAGGACAATAGCAATAATCACTGGTAATGTGTACACAAAGTAACCATACCTAAGGAATGTATCAATATTCGCAGACCCAGTGCCTATCAAGTAACTACACCTGAGGATCATAGCAATATTCACTGGTACTGTGTACACAAAGTAACCACACCTAAGGAATGTATCAATATTCACAGACTCAGTGTCTATCAAGTAACTACATCTGAGGACCATAGCAATATTCACTGACTCTGTTTACATTAAATAACTTTAACACCTAAGGACAAAATTTAACAATAAAAGCCCATTTTTTAGACTTTTTTGTGCGCGAACACGCCTAGGAACAAAAAACTAGCGTGCCCATGGTGCGATCTCCTCACCCATGTGTTCTGATGTTATAAGAATTTTACCTCTGTCTGTATATCCCTAATCTGCAAAATGGAAGTACAGTTTGTAAGAAGTGGGCAATTTTTTTTTTTTTTTTTTTTTTTTTTTTTAAAATATTATCTGCACAAAAGGGCCAAAGAGTTTTAATTATAAGTCCTGTACAGCATAATCTATATGGAAAAAGCCTCCGTATTTTTTTATTGTGTACCCTGTTTAAAATTTATATTGATTTATAATCATACTTACCAAAGGATGCACACTTAATCAGTGCAGTATTACAGGATTCACTGAAATCAAACAAAAGCTCAAAACTAAGACAATAACCGGAAGAAAATCTGTTACATAATGTGAGCGAGAAAATGAGTTTGTTACAAGAATTCCTTAACAAGGATGGTATTAAACTCACCAAGAAACACTCAAAGTTGCATTATTTCAACGAAACCAACATCTGAAAACTGTACTAAATGCAACACTTCAACGTCTCAGTAAGGCATGAAGTATAGGTCATAGTGATTTAATATTTGTATTTTACTGAGTTTCTTACTCATCGATACTAATATGCACAGGAAGCTGCATGACAAAGGGCCTTAATGGTGCTGTGGAATTATTTTTTTTTTTTTAAATACAAATTGATTTGTTAAAATATTTTAAAGGACTCACACTGAGACTGCATAGCCTGGGACAAGGGAGGTAGCATAATTTGATTCAGGGGTCAAAACTGTACCCTGACCATAGGTGTATGATTCGTAATGGGTAGATGTCCTGAAAATAGGTACATTGGGTATTAGAAAACAAAATACATTTAACACATAAATGGTATTAGAAGTGATAATTAAACTAGGCATAAAATGACTGAGAGAAAATTCATTAGTCATTACCCCAAAAAATTAAGTACTATCCCATCTATTGAGCTTAGTTTCATCTCACTGCTCCATAACATGGGAAATAGCAGAAATAAACAATTTAACTCTTAATTTTACGATTATCATTTACTTTAATATAAAAACGCATCTGCTGTCAAATTATATGTCTCAAAATCGGTTTAAATAGAAAGCTTCTGATTGAAAAGGATTTTGTTTAGAGAATACTGCTTGTTCATTTTGACAAGGAGGATGGAATCACAAGTCTGAATCATTGTTGAAAAAATGAATCATTTAATCTTTCTCAATATTGTGCTTTTGACAATGATTGATCTTATCGATTCTACGCACCCTTGTCCAGATAATGAACACAGTATGTTGGCCAGATTCATATTCATGTTGTTATAGCAAACTGGGAGATAAGCCGACAATTGAGATTGGTAGATCTGTGCCACGTTTTTTGCAACAATCACTGAAAGAAAAACAAATCAGTCTTATGTAAACTTTATCTTCATAGATGAATGTGACACATGATCTGAATGTCAATTTCTGATTCTTCCAAATGCAAAATTATCTTTTTACATGTTTTATTTATATACATTTGAACCGTTATGTCCTTTCCTGGAAGACCAAAACTATTAATCATTTGTAAACAATTTATTATTTAACATGAGAAGTAGTTACATGTCTGTCTTCACTTGTGAATAAAAGACGTTGAGATATGCCTATGAACATTTTGCCACATCTATATACTAACATAAATACAAATTTAACGTGTACCTATAAAACACGTATGCCCCCAGCGTGCACCGGATGATATTCAAACTAAATCATATCATTATATTCTAATTATTGTGCTACCTACTAGGTGGTTTATTCTAATTTGTTTAAACAAAGTTTGTATCAGAAGTATAGGCTCAAACTCCAAAATGTGAAAATATAAAGGGCTAATTAATCCTTCCCACCTGGCTTGGAGTTACGTAACAGCTCACCACATCACAAAGCAGGCTTATCAAGCATTTTAAGAGCACAGCCCATGTACCTAGTCTCCTAATATTTAATACCATTTTAAATAATGTAAAAAAGCTTGTAGAAAGATTATTTCATTGAGATTATAAACGATGTACTTTCTGATGAGTAGTTCTTTTTGAAACTAATAGGTCCATATCAATTAGCAGTTATTTCTAAGCTTTTATCTTGTCTTAGCTATTTCCTGTATGTCACGTGATATATGTAATGTTTGTACTTTTCCTGAATTGCCTGTGTGGGCAGGTAATATCCAACGCGTCTTTCAACCGTTTATGTTGTCAAATGAGCATTCCCAACCTGAGTTTCCTCTGACTCAACCCACCGATTTTGGATATCTGGAGATTTATATTGATGTCTGGGGTCAGAGTCAAATTCCTACCGAAAAGTCATATGCCCTTGTCCAATGTTGTTGTACACAATTTTCAAAACCTTAAATGAAAGTCACATACTGTTTGAAAAAGAATAAAATAACACCTAATTCTCAAAATATTTATTCCAAGAGTAATCAGAAACCTGCCACTGCATCCTGAATAAAGCCAGATTTATCAGGCTGTGAGCACGTGTCAACGCGGTAGTCACATGATACAACAAAACCATCATTTACATGTGCCTTATTCTTGAGGAATCTGACTTTTTTTAAAGTTCCTGTGACAGTGGTAGATTCTGGTCACAAAATATTCTTGTTCATTTTAATATCCCTTTCGCACATTATTGCTATGCTGCGAAAATCGAAACTAAATGCCTTTCTCAAGGATAGACAGTGGCAGCCAACCTAGGGCGTCCTGGACAAGTGTCAAACTCGAGACCCAACAGTACCAGCTTCACTACTTTAAATGCTGGAAAATGGATTCATTTAAGGCCATCACTATAAAGACACGTGCAAATTTGATTCAATTCTAACAATTTCTGGTACAATTAGTCTTATGGGAAGACAGTATGAGAATGATACGTAATTAGGGGTACGTAAATGTTTAAATGATGACGCAGAAGTTTGGAAATTTACTTCTTCTTCTTCAATACTGCACAGAACAGATATATTGTGAAACCAAAATGTTGACTCCAGGACAGACAGCTTGATGGACCTGTAAATGGATGAATGGACAATATCATTGCTAAAGTGTTCAGCTGATTTTTTTACCCTAATGAACCCTTGTTAAATGGCCACATGTCACTAGGGGTAACTTTTCTGACAGTTGTTTAATTATGTAGTACATTAATGTCTTTCTGAAGAGAAAGCGTAACATATGACCATTCTATAAGCTTTCAAAAGGATGCAATTACCACCTAGACCAGAGGTACCATGATTTTATTACGATAATATGCTAATATTATATGATCTCTACAAAAAAGTGGGATGGGAAGGGCAGGGTAGTATCATATGCAAATAAATATAACCGACTGGTTGGTATGGTATCAGTTGTGATTTACCACAGCCATACTCATCTGACTTGTCACCACATTGTGGGATGCCGTCACATCGTTGGAAAGCAGGAAGACATTCATGGTTATTGCATTCATATTCACTGGTGGAGCAGTATGCTGTAAATATATAATAGTAAAATTAATTTCATAGGACAGTAGAGAGTAAAACTGACGATGAAAGGAACAAACTAAATACTGACATATAAATATATTTGAAAGGTGAAAAATGAGCAATTATATAGTGCAAAACAACGTAACAGAGAAATACTAATAAAAATACAAATATAAATGGAGAGAGAGTAAAGAAAACATTTAAAGAACATATTACAAACGGAGAGTGCAAGATATAAAGAGTCTTTTGCTAAAAAAGATAAAGAAAAACAATGTGAATATTCTGTCAAGAGAGAGCATTTAATGAGACTGTTAGGAAGAGAAATCAACAAAGGTTCAAAAAATGAATCTGAAAGGTAGTTTTCTTTGGCAGACATGTGCTATTCCCAATAAATATTTAATAGTATCCGGTTACTGGAAATTATTTATTGGAAATCATACTTGTCTAGATAAATATCTACCTAAAAGTTATGTTTATTTATCATTACTATTTGAATTAGAATTAATAGTACCGTTAGATTGCTTCAGTGCATGAACTTGTCATTTTAGACTACGCTATTTTTGCAAGAAAAAATAGACAGTTCGAACTGTGGCTGTTGACACACAGTGAACAGATTAATGTTGTTCCTTCTTCATTATTTAAAATGTTTCTCTGTGAAAGTCCTGCTTATTGGTCTTCACTACATGCATAAGAATTAGAATTAGCATAAGATTTCTGCCAAGCGCCTCTACACTGCTAGATGGTACAAGCAGAGAACATTGACCAAGAGTAGACAGCTAATCCTGGCTTCCTCTGCAAAGTCATTTCTGATGGATCAGGCAGCTGTGTAGTTATGTTTATCCCTCTGGTCACCAATGCATATGGCAAATTACAAGACCTATGTAGACATTGCAGAGCAACAACTCTGGTGCAGGTGTATGTAATTGCATTGTATTCTATCAAAGCTTCTCTATAGACCTATTGGCATTTTTGTCATTCAGATTAGATCTACGTATTCTCAAATTCGTTATCTTAAACTTGTTAACATACTAACTATTAAATGACCCATGTGTTGTAGAATGATTCTGGCCATGAAATAGTTTCAAAAATACGTGGACACTCATGTTTGCGCAGATTACTTGACCTGATAAAGCATTAACACCCAAACTGGACAGAGGCAATTATTACTGCTGTATTACCTGTAAAGACCTCCATTAAACTTAAAATAGTATGTTCTCCCCCTTCCCCAAATGCTCAGTCCCAAATATGATAGATATTCAATTTCTGCAAAGAAAAGCAAATCTCATGGTCAAACTGCATCAGATACTGTTCTTACAATGTTATGGGTCTCATGAACAACTCATTTCTGACCAGGAGTCTTTCAGGGAATTCAACAGGGAAGTTTGGACAGCAGTGCCATCTAGTCTCTAGCGAGTGCAAGGATAACACTAATGATAACTGCATTACATACAAAACCACCTAATCAATTATTGAGAGCAGCACAGATTGCATATAATTAAGTATGTATTTTGCCATTAAATGCAATGAAAAGACATAAACTCGTTGTTTTGATTTAATGTCAGTGTGTGCGTGATTACTTGAGTGTGTGCACATTTGTATGTGTATAGCAGTAATAAACAAATGTACGTGAAAAATATCTAAATTTAACATCTGATTCCTGAATGAAAGTTTTTTGTAATGATATAATAAATAATTCGTCACAAAAATATTCTCCGGTGATAAATCGAACACAGCTTCTATGGATTGTATAATATATATATATATATATATATATATATATATATATATATATATATATATATATATATATTCCTGTAGGTTCTTACGAGAAATGAAAATTGACAGATATAATGTAATAATCGAGAGATACGACGAACTCTGGAGGTAGGCATGGAACGACCCCAATATCGGTAGTTTTTTCTACCGGCGTGAGAGTTAACAGGTATGCTGGCATTGAGATATACCAATGCTATGTCTTTCAAATATTTGTTTCGTAGCAAGCGTATTAGATGCTGTCTGCGTGGGTTCGAGCCTCGGACTCGGCGAATGTGGATATGTGAGAAAGCTTGCCAGTAACTTCTCGTGGATCAGTGGTTCTTTCCAGGGATTTTCCGGTTTCTTCCTCCACCGTTAATACTGGCCGCCACGTATAGCCTATCGTGTGCTGAAAAATGGCGTTAAGCCCAACAACAACAACAACAACAACAACAACAACTGATGCTGTTAAAAAGCATACGAGTTACTTTTTTATTCAGATTTGAATTTACAAACAATTTCTACATGATTATATTAAAAGATAGTTCAGTGCCAAATCGATGACATCGCATTTTGTTGGGGAGCGGGTACGTGCACTGCTCCCCCACCTGAAACATTTTTGAGAATCCAAAGAGTGATGTTAATCTGCTTTTGGGTTTGCACAGCAATAACAAAATCTGCAGGCTCTAACTGGAGAGGTGCTTAAGGCAGACAAGCTCATCATTCTTGTTGACTTCAATCCTAGAGTTGACACATATCACCAATAATCATTCTATAGAAACCACATAAGCACCAATCCAGTGAACAATGGATTTCTATGGACACCAACAATTTACAGACTCAGAAAATGATGATCTTTGTACGGAAACCACAAATAAATCTATAGATCCTGGGAACAATCACATTTTTTGTGAAAATGATAGGATCCTGTCCCAGATCTTTAAATACAAGCCCTACTGAAAATGTACTTTTCTCTTGCAACCCCACCCCAAATCATATACACCCATGTAAATAAATTAATTGACACCTTAAAAGAGAACACTAAAACATACCACAGTTCAATTCATCTGTACCACCTGGGCAATCAGGAATCCCATCACAGAAGTACCTAAGTAATATACACTTTGTGCTGGTTGGGTTGTTGGTGTTGGTGTGGTCTGGCGGACATAGCCTTTCACCTGAGAAACAATCTGAAGTAAGAAAGAGAAACTGCTGCAAACAAATATATTTCCTTGCACCATTAAATACAGTATATCTCCCATGACAAGGTCAGGGACATATTACAGTATTTCTCTCATGGTAAACCTGAAACCTATTTCTCTCATAACAAGGCCAGGGCTGTAATAGCATTTATCCCATGACAAGGCTTGTCATAGTACAGTATTTCTCCCGTGATGACACCAGTGACCAAACCAAATCAATTTAGTATTATTGGACCTACTACTTATATATAGACAGACTAATTCCATGTAACTATTTGTCAAACATTTCCGTTGCTGGGTGATCAATGAATACATTTAGTAGCACTTTAACCACAGATTTTAACATAGCGAGTTCATATTTTATTAGTTTATTACCATACTAAATGACTACTTAGAAATACCATGTTTTCTTCCAAAATATATTTTGTATTTGGGCCTAAAGACAAAGTGGGGTAATTAGGCATAAAGACAAGGTGGGGTATTTGAGCCTAAAAACAAGGAAGGGTATTACTGCCTAATGTCAACGTGGGGTATTTGGGCTTAACAACAACAGTATATGAATGAGTAGATAGGTAATAGCTCATGATAGTATACTGGCGAGATGAAGAGACATTTTCTTTTTTATTTGTGGTTTTGACAAATAATCTGCAGATAATTTCTGGAAAGATGGCCACTTACTGTTGAATAGTTATGTAATATTTTTGAATAAATGCTGACTAGACGGTCAAATGTGCTTCTCGGGTGGTTGATTATACACTGAGGATCTGATATTCGTCTGTCGGATTCATTATAGAAAATGAGTATGTCATTTATTATTCATGTCATGCTTTTGCAAGTACATCCTGTTAGTGCTGTGCTACAATAGTTTGAGGCATTCATATAGTTCTTTCCAGGTTTGGGTTCTCTTATCACGTTTTCTTCTTGCGATCCTGGTAGGATATTGATTGCTAGTTTCCTAAATTATATTCAAAATATTTAGTGGGGTTTGGGCTCAATTAATAAACTTGTAGATCTCGCAGAGTTAAAGTTCACTGGAATCTTCAGCAATATGAGAGTTAAAATGTAAAAGAAAACATTTTTTAGCTTTGTAATGGCACAAGTCTTTGGAATAGTTCTCTGGTGAATATTTTAGACAGTTGCACTGCATTTCAAATATTTGGTAGGTTAGTGAATATTTTATCTAAATACTTAAAGCTTTTGATACAGCTGGGATTTTTTCTAAGCAACTGTTCTCCTCTCACCGCCCAATAATTAGAGCGTCCAACTCAGATTGGTGAGGTCGCAGGTTCGAACCCAACCGAGTCATATTAAAGACTAACTACTGCCGCGCTAGACGCTCAGTATTGAATGGTTAGTGTTAAGATTGGTCGACCTGGTGCAAGGATGTTCTGATTGGGTGGGACATGGTGCTACATGACTGTGGCACCATGCCCATGTGCCAGACATCACTATAAATATCCGAACAGCAGACATTGTTGCAATATCACTGACAAAATATTAAAGCTACATTAACAATCCAGATAACAATATCTGACATTGATTAAGACTTTAACAGGGTATGCAAGGTTTATCGTAAAGAACTAGATAGGAGCCAAATTGACCATTTGAAACTGTTTCTTAGCTAGGCCAAATTGCAAGATTTTTATTTAAATTCCAAGGAAGAAACATAATTTCAAAACAAAACAATGAAAGCAAAAACAAATACTGAGCTTGAAAAATGTTTGTAGATCTCTTATGTTATAATTCTAATAATAGCACGCTTGTATTATGGAACTATAACCGGAAATCTTCATTCTCCGTTTTCCTATTTATCCACGCACACATCTACATGTACTCACTCTGAAGCCAGTTTTATTATTTCACGCAACGTAGTAGTCATTTTCTTCCTGATACTAACATGTTGATGAAGTAATACTTTCTAATTTTATCTCCTAAATGTTTTAGATTTTCAAAGCAAAAATCATCTGTCTTATAACCTCGGTCAGCTATGTTTTCTTATGATTTTTAAATATTACTCGCAGAAGAGTTATGAACCGTTCCTGGAGTTTGTGTTTTCTTTTAGTTGCAGTCTTTTATATGATTTGATCATGAATTCTCTATTGATTTGATGAAGCAAGGAGCCCACCCCCCCCCCAATAAAGAAAGAAAGTTAAAAGGCCTGAATTAGTTATATACTTTTGTTAAACTGCTTATCCCAAAGATATGTTTCTAAAGTTACCTACAGTATGCCTACTACGCTAATCATTTTCAACATCACAATTTTTGAACATCTATCAATAAAATTTATCGGAAAAAGACCTATCCTATCCACTCTATGTAATTTTTGTGAGTAGAAAGATTTTACTGAAACATTTTTAAAAAGACATACATTGAGTTTGTTCCAAAATCCTGTAATCCTGTAATTAAACCCACAGTTTATTTATGATAAATTATAACAAATCATCTTTGTCACTGAAATAAAACGGCAATAAATAAATAAATCATTCTAAATCCATTTAAAATAAACTGAGCTTCTACGTTACTTGACAAATTAAAAACCAAGATGAGTACAGATAAAATAACTAAGAGCAATCTGACATGTGGAAAACTCACATGGAATTTCTGTAGCCTATCTCATTTAGTTTGTGGTAGATAATCGAATACAAAGACTCCTCATTTTATGAATATGTTCCTTGAAAGTCATTCGTTAAGCAAAAATTCATTACACTAAAAGAAATGTCCCACTAATTTCAAGGCAATAATTAGAGCTAGATGCCATATGATAATAAATCCATAATATAAATCACAGAAAAATGAAGATAAAAAAAACAAGTACACGTGTATGTATCTATTTGTTTCAAAGAACACTACTTAATTTTAAATAAGCAATGCCAATTAAAACATACAGTATAAAGGACAAAGAAACAGAACGGAAAATGAAGCAGCACTACTTGACATCAATGGGATATGATTCACTGTTACATGGTAAACAACAAAGAATGGAGTATAAGTACAAAGACGGCCATTGAATGTATGGAGAGTAATGGGCTGAGGCAATTTACATATAACCAGCTTGATGTATTATTGTTGTAGTTAAAACTCATCATTCAAAGGGGTAGTAATTTATTAAGTTAGTTAACGCAAACATTCATTAAATAGAACGTTTTAAAACGAGGAATCAATGAGTAAGTGTGTTTTTTGGTGATACTTGTGTATATTTTTTTTTTGCCTTTGGGGCAAAGGAGTCCAGATAGATGTTTCAGATTCTAGACAGGATTTGTATAGGCAAAGTGTTACAGATGAACATCATTTGTAAGTGTTGGTGGTATTCAACTTGATGTTATATTGAGAATATTGATTTATTTCATTTACAAGACATTCTGAATTCTCGAAATCATTTGCATATCAGAATCACTGCACCTATATTCTCCGACATTTCGCCATAACAGAATCACTGCAGCTGTATAACTTGTTCTCCATTGTTTTCATAGAATTTCACTTATTTCATATGTCTCATTTGTTTGGGATTCACACATTGCAGTGAAAACTATTATAGCAAAGACACTTTTCATCTAATTCTTTCCCATACAGAGTGAAGTTGGTAGTTTTAATGTGTTTATAAGTCCGATTTATTCCGTTGCCATTCAAATCCAGCTCATGAACAAACACAATTTCTCAGAACAAAAATAGCTGAACACCCGTGTCTTTGTCCAATCTCTATTCTAACCCTATTTTGCCTTTCTCAACACAAAAACAGATGAAAATTTTACATGTTCATTTCTCACTTTTATGTAAACAAACTCCAGGATTTCTCGACTTGAACAACTAAACATGATGATAGTTTCTAAACGTTTCTGGGCATAATGTTGAGATATGTGCGATTTATGAGATGCGATCGCAAGATTCTGTGAAATATTGCACTCATCTGCAGGTCACAAATGGCAGTAACTGTTATAAAGAGTGTGGGAGAACAGCAATTTGGCACTCTGTCTAGCTTTAGGTGGATCACATTGTTAATCAATTTGTTCATCTACATATGACCATTTCATAAAGTTTCTTCGCAATCTATTGAGATATGATCTCAGATTGCACGATTATATCACATAGGACATTAAAAATGGTTGTAGAATTTCTTACCCTGTTTAACCCTCAAACGAAAAAGTTCTATCAATCTAACAGCATTGGTTTAGCCAAGTGATTTGTGAATATGGTTATCTTCAGACAAAGCCAATAAGCATTCACCGTGTTTTATGACAGTCCGTTAGTAATTGTGGTACCAGTTGAATTCACAGTTTTATTGCAATCAATTAAAATTGACACTAGTTGTATTCATAATTTTATTTCAATCCATCACAAAACGTATACCGGCTGCATTCACAGTTTAATGGCAGTCCATCAAAAGCTGATACCGGCTGCATTCTTTGTTTTATGGCAGTCCATCTAAAACTGATCCGGCTGCATTCATAGTTTTATCGCAGCCCATCAAAAACTGATATTAGTTGCATTCATAGTTTTAGGGCATTTCATCAAAAAATTATACCGGCTGCAATCATAGTTTTATGACAATCAATCAAAATTAGTACTAGACGCATTTATAGCTTTGTGGCAGTCCATCAGAAAACGATACCGGCTGCAATCCTAGCTTTATGGCAGTCCATCAACAACTGATTACCGGCAGTACCCATAGTTTTGTTGCAATCCATCAGAAACTGATACTAGTTGCATTCATAGTGTTATGGCATCCATCAAAAACTGACATTATTTGCATTCATAGTTTCATGGAAGTCCATCGGAAACTAATACCGACAGCATTCATAGTTTAATTGCAGTCCATCAAAAAATGATACTAGTTGCATTTGACTTCGTCAAACAATGCATTCAGCACCAAGTTAAAAATGTCAATAACGTCTTAAAAGATGTGGACGTGCAAAGCTTCAGATGATGACCATGACATTAATTAAGTTTCATAGTAACCTCTCAGTCAATACTGGAAAATTGATACCTAAACTAAACACCTCATCCTCTCTCAAATCAAGCAAAACGATAACTGCGGACCATTTCTAGGATACTATTTGGTCTTAAAGAATGCTACCTTCTTGTGTATGTCTCTTGCCTTTCATTTTCTACAAACGTAACAAAAAATGGAAATAAACTTAAACATTTACTAGATCAGAGTGATTGTTTTATATTTTCATCTTCAGATGATCACAGAAACTTTGACCTAATATCATTGTAATCTATCAGTATTTCTTACCATCATTACTACATAAGGCAGCCTGGTAATAGTAGCAACAGCTGGTACTTTCTTTGGTCTCAGTGAGGTTCATGCTACAACTGGAAATGTCCACATCTTTGTCACTGCAAGATACTTCCATGGCATACTGTACAGGTTGGTGCCATGAGTTGACAAATGCACCGTGGAATCTTCCACTTAAAAATAATTATATCATGATTGCAATTATTAACTCGAATTATCAACTGATTCGCATTACTGTAATAGTATCACCAATGAATCACAGAATCTTTAGAAACTAAGATTTTGTTTTGCTTAAGAAATGGAAATATGCACAGCAGTTGTAATAACATTATTTTCAAACTAAAAGTCAATGTTGGTATGCATTATTAATCCTGACAAATAAAAAGGCCATCCTTACGTGTAACCCACTTTTTTGCACACTAGTTGAACAATGATGCTGTTGCCTTCGATCAAACTGTGTTTTGGCATGCACACTGGCCTCCAAAGACCCTGATAGAAAATGGCAATACTGCCATATGAACCATCTCCATGGATTAGCTTCACTAGAAAGTCTGCTTTGCCTGTAGAATTGATATAAATGCATCATGATCTTAGTTTGTGTGACACATTATTGTCAATTTCTATGATTATAGTACGGTGTATAACACACATAAAACACGTTTATTCCGGCATTTGCCTGGTTTTAATATCATTTGTAATGCAATAGTTCTGCAATTAATTCCTCCTATTAGTTTAAGTTACAAAAATCTATGTTTTTAAACAAAAAAGTCATATCCTATAATAAATACTACAAAGCCATACATGTCCGTATTTGGGGTTGCCTGAAGTCTCAAGATAAACTCAAACGATATTAGAGTCAAATCCTATCCTGGCAAACCTCCCCATGACTATCTCCATTGATTTATGAACATACATTCTAGGACTCGCTGATCATATTCAGGATCTGAATCAATTACTGGTCTTATTATGTTTATAAATTATTGATTTCAATTAAATGAAATGAACTCCAGGGAGGATGAAAGTAATCTTTTTGATAGGCCAATACTGTGCAACAAATCACTGAACATTTCACCACACAGTCCTTTTTCATGGCACCTCAGGAGCATCATTGCTAGAACAACTCAGTGCATGGCACGAACACAGTCCTTTTGCATGTCCCCACAGTACAATTTAAAATAATCTTTGCTTACCAACGCTGTCCACAAAACCACTGCACATTTAACTACACATTCCTTTTACATGGCATCTCAAGACCGTGGTTACAAATAATAGCTCATGGGTCCACATGTTCATCAAACCATCCTATATTGCACTACACAGTCCATTCACATGGCAATCAGGAGCATGGCATCAGAACACTGAAATATCCCCCACCACAATTCTCATGATTATGTTTTCATTTCAATGCCATATTCTTGAATGGTAAGAACAACACGGATGGCCAGTAGAGCAAACAGATAATGATCCACAAAATAAAGAGATTCAAATATATTTCTTTGAATGGATCCATCTAGTACACTTCAAAGTAATTTGATATCTACATTAAACAAGTTTTCATTATACGCTAAAAATACACTGCATGACTATATCATGTCGAAGGAAAATTTGAGAGTAGAATGGAAAATTAGTTCCAGATCAGAACTGAATGGGATTCTCAGCTCTATCTGGTTGAGAGCATATTAGGTACTTTTGTCAAGTCAAGATTCTGTGGACGAAGGTAAGCAAACTTTAGTTTTAAATTAATATCAAAAAGTTTCATGACAGCACAGTATATTCTTAAAACACAGATCGACTAACTTCAGTACTGAGAATTGATTTTGACACGTGTATTGATTATTATATTAATAATGTCAGCCCAGTGCATTTACTGATTAAAGTTATTGTTAATATTAAGACCACAGTAATGCTGACTGGAGTTGTTACATTGCCTCGCTCAGGGAAGATCTTTACGGCCATTTCTGTTTGGTTGGTATGCAATGGAAGCTGTAATACGAAACACAGATCAAGATCAAGTTCTTTTCTTTAATGACACGTATAAACATATAATAATATTGACGAAAGTGTTTAGACAGCATTATTTTGTTCACCTGTTTAACATAGCTATCATCCTTTTAATCGACTTCAGAATTCCTGGCTTCCATCGCATTCCAGCCAAGTGAAATACAGGTCATCAAAACTTGCAAACACGTTCATTTGCTTGTTTGAGAATTTAAATTTACTTGAGAATTTCCATTTATTAGCAAAATGATATCAAAGAATAGACTGACTAGAACAATATGAATTTAAGTTGTAGAGAAGTGTTGATGTGGGCTGCGAAGTGTGTGAAAGTTTCCTAAACATTATACTTCATGATCTCATGTCAGTCGACGTCAGAACACGCATCACATAGCCATTATTTAGGTAGTAAGATGGCGACCCATAAACTTAAATCTCAGTGTCGATGTTTTACTTTGTAAGACGAATACAGTGAAATATTTATACATGGGGTGTAAATGCAATGATATACAGTAATATTATCTGCCGCAGATATTAAAGATGAATCAGACCATACATGCCTTCCATAAACTTCTTATTGAATGAAAGAGCGAAGAAAGTAAAGACAAAGTGTAATGATTTCAAACTAAGTCACACAAAAGAGCGAGAACCAAGATGTTTTGCAAACTTTTTAACATAAAAGATATTTCACTAGAACAAACAAAAACTTAAAACGACCTTGCAGTATTCAAAATGAAATCCCACATAGTTCCAAATGTTTTATCTCAAATCCATATGTAGCAAGTGACAACATTGAACATGATGGTGTGCTTGAAGTCTAGAATGTGGTAATGTGTCAATGGCATGGAGTGTGATCATGTAGTAACAGTTGTTTGACGAATCACAATAACATAGTCCAAAAATGATCATCTCTTTATTCACTATAATTCTAGATTAAAGTTTCATTCCAAGAATATTACTGACGAGCACTTTTCATTTCCAGTAATAAAAATCTGAATAACTAATTCCCTAAAAATTACAAACTGAACACAATA
>JAECUM010062238.1:0-14002 GCA_016617855.1 Megalonaias nervosa | reverse complement strand
TGGACTGGCTAGATTCATATTGTAATTACATAGTTGTGGACTGGATAGATTCATATTGTAATTGTATAGTTGTGGACTGGCTAGATTCATATTGTAATTACATAGTTGTGGACTGGCTAGATTCATATTGTAATTACATAGTTGTGGACTGGATAGATTCATATTGTAATTACATAGTTGTGGACTGGATAGATTCATATTGTAATTACATAGTTGTGGACTGGATAGATTCATATTGTAATTACATAGTTGTGGACTGGATAGATTCATATTGTAATTACATAGTTGTAGACTGGATAGATTCATGTTGTAATTGTATAGTTGTAGACTGGATAGATTCATGTTGTAATTGTATAGTTGTAGACTGGATAGATTCATATTGTAATTGTATAGTTGTAGACTGGATAGATTCATATTGTAATTGTATAGTTGTGGACTGGATAGATTCATATTGTAATTGTATAGTTGTGGACTGGATAGATTCATATTGTAATTGTATAGTTGTAGACTGGATAGATTCATATTGTAATTGTATAGTTGTGGACTGGATAGATTCATATTGTAATTGTATAGTTGTGGACTGGATAGATTCATATTGTAATTGTATAGTTGTGGACTGGATAGATTCATATTTCAAGGTGCTTTTTTAAAGAGTAAAATGAAGGGATGTTCTCAATTTCAAAGAGAGAAATTCAGTATCATTGTTAATTTTTTGAATTAGTAATTCTTTCTTCTTGTTAAATTCATTCTGCACCATTTCAATTCTTGTTTTCACCTTTTTTTCACACCTTCCATCTTCTGTAATAAGAGATCTAAACTTTCTCACTTGTCCAGCATGTTCACCATCAGTTGTAATATTGAGATGCTTGTTTCCCTCTCTAGATGACTTTGGTCCTTTTCACATTGATCTTCATGTCATACCGTTTACATTTCTTGTTTAAGACGCTTGTAAGTTTTTGTGATCCATCTTCCGACCATACCTTGGTCATCTGCAGATCTTACATCCTTCATCAGATGTCCTCCAATTCTTACTCCTACTTCTTCCATCACCTTGACCATCATCATTTCTGGATGTACAGAAAGTAGTAGGGGCCCTGAGTGGCCAAGTGGTCTATAAAGCACTCACCATTCCAGATCACTGCCATCTCGCCTCTGTCTGTGTGTGTTCAAGTCGCAGGCTCAGCTAATATGGGTATGTGAGAAAGCTTGCCAGTAGCTTCTCGTGGGTTGGTGGTTCTTCCCGGGGTTTTCCAGGGTTCTTCTTCCACCAGTTATACTGGCCACCATGTATAGCCTACGACAATAACAAGAGAGAGTTGTAAGGGTGATAACAAGCAGCCCTACCTGACTCCATGTCCTGTCTTTCCTGGTTCTGAATTAACCAATCCTACTCTTATTACAGCATACAGAGATTGGTGATCCTCTTGCTTGAGTCAGTTCTGATCTTCACTATCCCCAATTGTTCAACCCAGTTTATTCTAAGAAAAGTCCCCTAAGATGGTCATATTTCGACAATAAATAGTCATGCACTAGCATTCAGGGAAGCCAGGTACAAAAGATAACAGCAAAGTGACAATCAGTTATCTATGATGGTTTTAATTGCCCATTAATAATTAGAACAGGTGTCATTTGCATAATGGGGCTTTGAGTTAGGTGACAGGATATTTATTCAATAGATTCATTTTATATGGATACCGGGAAACAAAAAAGCATAGCAACACAAGTGCATACTGTAGCTGCTGGTTCAAAAGCATAGTGTGACCACTACAATCAAATGCCAGAACACTGGAATTGATCTTTCTAACCATGTCTCACTGACTGTAATAATATTTAACTTCTTTATCTCAGTGCTTAAATGGTCAGTCTTATGGTATATACTTTGATTATTAACGTGCCACCTGGGTTTGAATCTCAGGCTTGGCCCACATTGGTGTGTGAAAAAGCCTTACAGTAACTTTGCATGGGTAGGTGATTCTTTCTGGGGTTTTCCTGGGTTCTTCCTCCATCAGTTATACTGGTTGTCATGTATAGTCTATCATGCACTGAAAAAGGGCATTTAACCGAAACAACAACTGTTAATGTGACAAACTGAGAAGCCTGTTTTTGAATTAGGTTCATGTATTTACCTGGGTTAGTTTCAGTGTCATAAGCATATAAGAGCAACAAGTAGACAAAAGGTGACACTTCCCTTAATTTTCTTATTTTGATACATACACATTTGTGTTATATTGATGAAAGCTCTGATAATATCACCTTGCTGCTTGTGGCAATATATAAGAATAGGTGGAATCCTCATTGATTAAAGCAGTGTGTTAGCAAAATACATATTATTTGATCGTATCTAATCTTTTTGCTTGTAGGTCTGATAGCCGTTGTAAGGTAACACCAACCAGAACCCTGTACTACTCTAGATTAATATATAAGAGTTATGTCATGAAGCTGACAATCATGATTTGCTTGGTTACTTGCATATATTGCTTGGTTACTTGCATATATTGATTGGTTACTTGCATATATTGCTTGGTTACTTGCATATATTGCTTGGTTACTTGCATATATTGCTTGGTTACTTGCATATATTGATTGGTTACTTGCATATATTGCTTGGTTACTTGCATATATTGATTGGTTACTTGCATATATTGATTGGTTACTTGCATACACTGCTTAGTCTCTTCCATATATTGATTGGTTACTTGCATACATTGATTGGTTACTTGCATATACTGCTTAGTCTCTTCCATATATTGATTGGTTACTTGCATACATTGATTGGTTACTTGCATACACTGCTTAGTCTCTTCCATATATATTGATTGGTTACTTGCATACATTGATTGGTTACTTGGATACATTTCCTTATGTATTGTATTATAAATATATTGTGTTGCAAATACTGCATTAACTAGGCCAGAGTTAATGAATAGTAGAAAGCAAAGGTTCAATCAAAATGGTTTGTCAAAGGTTTGAACAAAACACAGAAAGGACATGTAGGCTGTACAATACATTTCTTAAGGATCCCAATATTAAGGGAAGTTGTGTCAAACTAGGCTTTGGACCTGATATATATATCAACATTAACCTGTCAGACCTTTAATAGTTCTTGGTTGTTCTTACAAATTTAATAAAATTGACTTTTTTTTATTCCTTACAAATATCTGAAAAGAGTTATCTAGGTTAGCTTGAATGTTTTTTTTTATCATATTGGTAAGCTTGTACTTGTTATACAGAGCTGACATGTGGAGTAAAATATGTCAGTTCAGAGTTTAGAAATGAAGATTAAATTTTGTTGAAATTATTTGTACGAATCTGATGAAATTTAAAGTTTGATGATAGAGTCATCATAATTAACCAAATCGGTTGGAGATATTTTCTATATTTTTTTCATCGACTGTGCCATTTTTGAATACTTGGTAAGGGTTAAGCTGATTGCATCCTTTAGTGTGTTTCATTTACCAGTGCATTTGTCTTTTGGCTTACATGAAACAGTGGAAAGCTATAGTAACTTGAAGCTCTCTTTCACATTGTCTCCTTTTTCTAAAAGATCTTGTCTTAAATAAGTTGAACAGTTAAAAGAAATTAAAGCCTAAAGTGATTACTATTTGATTATGGAAAATCATAATGAAATGCTTGGTAATTTTACTTTCTGATCAGTTTTTATTATTCTGATGAATGGTCACACAACTAGCTGTTGTGTGTCCCGTGCAGAAGCTAAATATGGCATTGCAACTGTCCTCCAAAAAGGGCACTTTATTTCTTTGTGAATTGTTGTTGTTATTGTTATTATTATTATTATTATTATTATTATTATAAAATAAGCAAAGTGTGGGAGAAGCAAAAATGAAAATACTTAACAATCCTTTTTCATATGTATTCCATTGAAAAGTTACATAGAGTAAAATCCTTGATACTCTCTTTTCTCAGTAATAATTTTCTTAATTTTTTTTTCCCCTCACCTTTCCTTGATTAAAGATAATTGTGGCAGTAATGCTTTTGAAAGGAAATTAAATCCACTGTTAGTTGCATGCACAGTTTTAAAATAGTACCAGTATAATAGTAATTACATTGAATACATTGACATATATATAGAATTTCCATCGTTTATTAGGCCTCTGATTTATCAGTCTTTCAATTTATTTAATGGCAGGATGTGTACATTTACTAATTGACAGGATGTAATGTTTAAAAGGATGCTATAATCAGTATATTGTATTTCATTTACTTTTGTACTTTTCATAATATAGTAGGGCTAAAAGGGCAGAAACAGTTTAGTATCTGACATTGAACTTTAATTCGGAGCAGTGAACTACATGAATGTCATACTGTTGAGATCTGTCATAAGCAATTTGTAAAATCAGTATTTCTGATAGGCTCAGATCCTGTGTATTGCTATCCCACATTAACTGTTTAACTTTCTGGACAAGTGGGCAGTATTGTAACTTTCTGGACAAATGGGCAGTATTGTAACTTTCTGGACAAGTGGGCAGTATTGTAACTTTCTGGACAAGTGGGCAGTATTGTAACTTTCTGGACAAGTGGGCAGTATTGTAACTTTCTGGACAAGTGGACAGTATTGTAACTTTCTGGACAAGTGGACATTAAATCAGCCTGTCATTTAGAATAAACAAAACTGACCATATCTGGCAATCAGCTGTAAAGGCAATTCATGTTGGAAAAGATAAAAAAATTTCAATATTTACTCAACTGCAAGTCAAATCATTGTCCGGTTAGACAGAAACCTTACTTTATGTTTTAATTAACAGATTATGCTTTGGGCACATGTGTATACCAATTATGATCATAACAAGTGTTAAAATTAAATTGAGGACAAATGTGACTGTTTATATTTGCGAGATACAGAAAGGGGAATTTTGCAATTAAAATATGCATGCTGTAGATAGAAAAGGTATGGCACAAGGTAAAAAATGGCCTTGTGCAAGAAAAAATGGGTCAGGTGTGTGAATGTGAGAATAAAATTGGATGGCACTGCACCATTATCTTGGTGTGTGTGTTTGGGTGTCAGGCATAGCCATTCACAGGAAAAGATGTGTAAATTGTCCTATGGTATTCTCTGAAATTACCAAAGTTGCTTTTACATCTCTGCATTTTCAGGTTGATGTTAAAATATTAGCACAAATGGCTAAAAGGTATTGAGAATTTCTTATTGTGTATGATGTCAATAACTGTACAAAGATGCTGCACAATTACAGAAGCCTGTCTTTTGTATTCATCACTTTTCATTGTACTATATCTGTTTCCAAATGAAGAATTTCAAGCAAATATACTGTTATTGGTAAAATTTATTTTGAATTGTATGCATGGGTGATGGTATAAATTTGTATTCAGCGGGAAACATACATGTGTTACAAAATGTACCATGATTGTAAAATTTGTGTGACCTCAGTTCAGAGTACCCGGTAAACAAGGTTCTATTTGATTTATTATTTCTCAGTAATAGAATATGTTTGGATAACTTTTCTTTTACCATGTTTTATTTTTCTGTTATTCTCTGTTGACCATGGTGGGGACAAATTGGTAAATAAAACTATTGTATCATGTTTGAGAGAATTTCTTTTCATTCAGAAGTAAGTTTTATTATTTGGCTTTTGGGGACTGACCATTTCATTTGAAAGGGACTGGAATTTTTTGAGGCAGAAAAAATACTGTTGCTCTGATTTGTTGAGAAAGAGAACTATTGATCATATAATTTAAGAAAACAAAACAAAACAATTTATCTTGATAAAAGAAAAATAAAGGGTTGAAAAGAAAATTCCAGTCCACCTCACCCTGGATAAAATTAAATAGTACCTTAATGTCCATATTAAATGGATGGTAATAACTACATTATAAAATGATTTCCAAAAGAGAGGATTCTTGGTCTAGTATCTTTTATGCATCTATAGAAGACATGATTCTACCAATATTGGCCAAGCTGAGTCTCGAAGTCATGTGGATGGAGGTGAGATTTGAGTGATCCGTACAGGTGAGCATCTTGGATCATTCAGCCACCTTGGGTTCCTTTTTTGTAGTAATTAACATTGATTCAAGAGTCATAACAATTCATCCTTATGATTCATATATCTCAAGTTTTGATTATATATTGATTATAATAATACAGTAGTAAGATTTGTCTTGAGAGACCACTCCAGTGAGAGACCACCTGTTTTGAAAGACCAGATTCTCCATTGTTATGACTTTTTGGTCTTAAACTATCAGAAATATGCAAATCAACAAGTTTATTAAAATCAACAAATAAATTTATTTCACTTAGTTACAGAGAGAAAATTTAAGAGGAACTTACAGTATTGTGAAGAAATCCCAAATAATCCTAAACATTCATAAGTCCAGAAGTATAGAGTATTCTGAATAAATTCCAATACTGAATGTGCTGATGTACATGTATGCTTGAATAGGTTGATGTACAGTCATGATGTATCATAATGATATAATCCAGAATGTCTTTGAATGAATTCAGAGTACTACTGAAATAGTGTTTCAGTCCAGAAAATCAATGAGCACTTTGTAATTCCAGTGAATAATTTTTAAATAAATGATTCTTCTTAAATTATTTTTGAATAACACTGAAAATAATTCCACATGCTGATCTTAAGAATGGAATGAATAATTTTGATTTCCACAACCTAATTTACTACTTTCACTGGACCTAAGATGCAGTAAAATGACCAGGATGTGAGTCACAAATAGACTTCCAGAACATTCCAAGTTGTAAATAAGGCTAGAGACCACTCCGGTGGCCTAGTTGTTTGAGCGTCCACCTCAGATGCGGGAGGTCATGGGTTTGAGCCTCAGCTGAGTCATACCAGAGACTCATAAAAATGGTACTAGCAGCTGCCTCGCTTGACACTCAGTATTAAGAGGTTCATGTTAGGACTGGTTGGCCTGGTGTCAGGATATAAAAATGGTACTAGCAGTTGCCTCGCTTGGTGCTCAGTATTAAGAGGTCCTTGTTGGCACTGGTTGGCATGGTATCAGGATAATGTGACTGGGTGGGATATGGTGCTGCATTTCTGTGGCATGATGCCCCAGTGCTAGACATTACTATAAACTGCCACACTGCAGAAATCATAGCAATATGACTGAAAATTTGTTTAAGCTATGTTAAAAATTCAACACACACACACACACACACACACACACACACACACACACACACACACACACACACACACACAATAAGGCTAGACCTTGAAGTCAAATATCAGTAAACAATCCATTTATAACTTACAAAAATGACAAAAATCATTTACACACAAAACTGTATCCTCAGTCATGGACAAAGGTCAAGCACACAATACTGATTAAATAAACATAACACCTTGCACAGATTTAATGATTACTGACTGTCCTGGAGATCATTCTTTTTTGGCAAAACAAGTTCGACTTGTATTCATTTTCAATTATACTGTGAGATTGATTAACAGTTCGTATTGCTTATTGTTTAACATGTATCTGCCATTACTTCATTTTGGTATTAATTAAATTTGTAGTTTGTAGACAACGAATAGTCTAGTATACAATAAAGAGACTTCATGAATTATGGAATTACTTGTCCTTATTAAATGTCTTTTTTTATTTCTTGCATATAGCCCCTCATCATAGGGCCCACTAAATCTTCCCTTAAATATATCAGTGTCTGCATATTATTTCAAATATGGTGACTTTACTTAAAGCAGTTGTTTAATTTTTGTGAACATGACTTGATTCATGTTAGAGGTAATTAGGTATGTATTCAAAGTAACTTTGGAGTGACTGGCCCTTGTACAGTCAAATCTTGATCATAAGTCAAGCCTGGCCTAAGCATTTGTCTCATGGAAATGAGGAAAAAAAGATATTTCCACAGTTATTTGGTCACAGGGACTGCAACGAAGTGGCATTTGATGACAGGTGGTTGCTTAAGAGGTGGTCTTTAAGACGGGTTTGACTGTATAAATACTTAAAGGACAGTACTGTCAATGCCTTCTGTCCAGTCCAGCTTTTACAGGATTGATGATTATTATCCATTTGTCTTGAGGTATTGGAAACTACTTGACATTTACTGACATGATCTGGTTGTCTTTAGGCATTGGAAACTACTTAACACAGTGATTGACATGTGAAGCTTAACAACTGATATATCATCTGTTAATGTTAATTGGCAGTAGAGAGAGGTTAATGTGTCTCCTATTCACTACCTACATGATTGACCAGATAGGTGCATTATTATTTACATGATATTCCAAAGGTTTGGCAACTTGCTTCCATCAGCTCAACCAATCACAGTCCATGCTGTCTACACCTTGTTGGTCTGCCTGGTTTTCAGCCTTTTCCCTTTAAGTACTCATGGTATATATGTGCTTATGAGTTAGGTCCAACTAAAACTGTACAGACCCAGATCTGCTGTCACACAGTGCACTAGCAGATCTTGGTCTGTGCAGTTTGTTAGGAGTAATTGGTAGAACAAACAACATATACCCTGATCTACAGGTGTATTATGCTGTGGCAGATCAGGATCTTTGTTGTTTGCATTTTGAATTTACTTATATACAAGTATATACTGCATGTATTTGATGTAGTACAGGATAACTGTGTATAGATCATTGCCCTTGGGAAAACATGCTGTCAGCAGATTATGTTTTTATCACTGTATTCCAGCTAACACTTTTGCCAGAAGTAAAGAATGACAAATGTCTCTTTGGACATTGCACCCAACTTTGCAAAAAGATTACATCGCAAGGTTAAAAGAGTTCGCAGATTCTCAATACCTTTACTCATGGCACACACTGAACAGTCAGAGTTTGATATACCAGAAAAGCAAAGAATCATCTTGAAGATGTGAATAATGAGGCTGCCAGAATCCGCAAATGGGCAGAAAGACAAGTTGGCATAAACAAATTAGCATTAGAAACAGGTTGGGAAACCTTGAAAGAATGTAAATATAACATAAGTATTTTTTAAGTACCCTAGAGATTGGTTCCTGAATTTCTATTAACCTTTATTCCTGTGGGAAAATAAATCTTGTGCAGCTTATAGTGTATTGAATTAATGTAAATTATTTGGTAACCAGAAGTACTTGTAGATTGAGAAATTTACTAGTAAGTGCTGAATATTCACCAGTCCTGTACACAAAACAGTGTAATACGCATATTAAAATATAATGACCTTTGGACTGTTGAAATCATAAAGTTAAGACAAAAAATTTACTACCTTTGGACTTGCCAGCTGTCATCAGAGCCCAGTATGTAATTTATGCAATAGTCACTCCGTGGCAATTATTAGAACGATAACCAAATTATATCAAGAATTATTTCTACCATTACCCCTTCATGGTTGGATTCAACCTCCACCTTTTGTGAGACAATCTAAATTTGTAAATTTAAAAGGTTACTGATTGACCATTTTTCAGATACTCCTATTTCTTCTTAAATTGGGGAAAAGATTATGTCAGATTTGGTACTGTCTGTCTAGGATGTAACTTACTTGAAACCTGTTTATTGTTGAGAAATATCATATCAGACACATTTTGCAGTTGCTGCAGTATAGAGACTAAAACACAATTTACAGTGATAAAAGAATAAAATAGTTATTTTTCTTCTTACCTTTATTGTTTTCTTGCCTTGTTCGCTAACTACAAAATTTAATAAATGGAAATAATGAGTACAACACCAACGCCAATATTAAATATTCATTTTTGTACAAGATCATATTATTCATAACAAGACTTGCAAGTGGTCAGTGAGAAAGGATACTCACCAGATTAGGATCTTCTTGTTTGCGTTTTGAATTGACTTATAAGCAAATATATTCTGTATGTATATAGTGTAGAACAGGATAACTGTGTATAGTTTTTTTTAGCTCTACTGGTCATAGATCAGAAGAACTAATGGGACGGTTTGTGGTTGATCTTTCATAATCTGTTTGCCTATTAGCACAAGTTTGTTATAACTACTCCTTCTAAACTGAGGATTTCCATAAAACTTTTTACATACATTCATCCCATGGTCGCATCATGCCTAAATGAAAAATGTCCAGTATGGCTGCCATGGCAGTCATCTTTAAAATCTTGTTAGCAATCCTCCAGAATGGATGGTGATGTCAACATGGAGTTTCCACTGAAAGACTTCTCATGATGTCCAGCTGAATCCAAATAAAAATGGTACCAATCTGACTTCCAGTGTAGCTGCCTTGGCAGCTATCTTGAAAATATTTTACCACAACCCATCTTGAACAGAAAGTGATATTGGCATGGGATTTTCACCAGAATTCTTGTGTTGTCCAGTTGGTCTTAAATGAAAATGGTTCTAATCTGATGTCCAATATTGTTACCACAGCAGCCATCTTGAAAATCTTGTTATTGCTACTCCACCTGAATACAAAAGTCATATCTTGAAAATATTGTTACCTCTTCTCTCCAAATGGATGGCTATATCAAAATAGACTTCACCAATAGACATCTTATGATACCTGGTTAGTCCTGAATAAAAAAGGTGCCAGTCATGCATCCAAAATGGCTGCCATGACAACTGTATTAAAAACCTTGTCACTTGAATGGATGATTATTGCAATAGGGTTTTCACCAAGTCCTAAATAAAAATTGTACCATTTGGAAATCCAATAATGCTGCCATAATGACTGTTTTTAAAATCGGGTGTTTTCACTGAAAGACTTATCATGGTGACATGCTGACATCCAATATGTGTACTACAGCAGCTAATTTGAATTTTTTTTTGTCTCTGAAGAATAAGAGATGGTTTCAACACATGACAGTTTAAAGGAAGAAATGGTCCTATCTTTAATTTCTGGAAATTCTTTTTTTTCCTTGGAGTTACTCTAGTTTGGTCTATTTTCGCTTACCGCAGTGAGGTACTGGTATTGTACTACCATGATATCAACATCTGCACAGATAAAACTACGTACATGATCACACCCTGACTACATGTCAACTATTCTGACTTCTAGGTTCTAGGCAAAAGTTTGGAGTGGGTTTCACAGCACCTGCCCCCATTTTAGGGGGTTGAGTGGGCTAAATTTGTACAGTATGTATATTAGTTATAGATTCCTGGTTGTTTATCCATTTTGTTCAGGTTTTGTATACATACTGTCATACCTGTAATCATGATACTTGGTGAGAGGATGCACCTTGATGCTTACTACATCCTGATTACAGATTTAGGTCACTGTGACCTGTATTGCATGCTTAATTGATTATGGTTAAATTTTAAGTTCATTTTTTTAAGGACTATTTATTATAGAATAACAAATCTGTATGATTGCATGTACCTCTATTACTAGTATCAAGGAAGGTCACTGATCAACATTTTACATTACTGGCTCGGATTGGGTTAAAGTTTGATGTTTAGTTCATGACCAGATAGGCTTTTGGCACCCTGTCTATATACTAGTATATCTGGATTTGTGAAATTTGGTGAGGGTATGCATCTGATGAGCACCTCACCCTCATCACAGAAATAGGTCACTGTGACATATTTTTTGCTTTATTGCCTTTGGTTAAATTTTGGGTTTTAAGTTTATTTCTCAAATCATGCTTGATTCATCAAACTAAATGATTAAATGCATCTCCCATACCACAAAAGAATGTCACTGTATCAATTTTTTTACATTATGTTTATATCTACTCATACGCCTAGATTAATGAAATTTGGGGAGCAATGCATATTGATGAGTACAATACCCTCATGATAGAATCAGGTGACTGTGATATATATATATATATATATATATATATATATATATATATATATATATATATATATATATATATATATATATTTCATGCTTACCTGATGTGTATCAATTTTATTTTTCAAGCTCTGATTATGCTAGCATCATCAGACAGGATGATTGTAAGCATCTCAATTAGTACCACACCTGTACCATAAAAGAATGTCACTGTGATGTACATTTAACATTTTACTGTTTTAGGTTAAGTTTTAGGTTTTGCTCAAAACTAAGTAGTATTTTTTAGCACCCTGTATACCTATTGTTATAACTAAGATAATTGAAATTAGGTGATATATCTTGATGAGTACAACATGCTTATCACAAAAGTAGGTCCGTTACCCATATTTCGTCTTTCAATGCATTAGTTTCAGTGTCAAACACCCTTTACGCCAGAATCATCAAAGTGGGTGAATACATCACTGTTAGTACTACACCCTTGAATCAAAAGGATATTGTTGTTGTTGTTGTTGTGGGGCTTAACACCATTTTTCAGCACACGATAGGCTATACATGGCCGCCAGTATTAATGGTGGAGGAAGAAACCTGGAAATCCCCGGAAAGAACCACCGACCCACGAGAAGCTACTGGCAAGCTTTCTCACATATCCACATTCGCCAAATCCTAGACTCAAACCCACGCAGACAGAGGTGAGATGGCATTGATCCGTAACGAAGAGCGCTTTAGACCACTTGGCCACTCGGGGCCCCCAAAAGGCTATTGTGACCTCCATTTAACATTTTACTGGCTTATGTTAAGTTTCTGCATGTAACTCATGACCACGCTGGTGTTTAATCCACTATATAATACTGCTATATCTGGAATAATAAAACAAGTTGAAAGGATGAATCTTGATGAGCACTATATCCTTTATGTTGAAAGTAGGTCACTGTGAACCATATTTTACATTCACTGACTATTTCATATTTTTCGGGCTGTGGTTCAGTTTTACATTTATCTCATGACCATTAGAGTTTTTGGCATGTTATATGAAGTAGTATACAACTTAGAATGATGAGACTTGATGAGTGGATGCATCTCGACAAGTTAATGAGACGTAGTGAGTGGATGCATATTGACAAGTTCATGAGGCTTAGTGGATGCATCTTGACAAGTTCATGAGACTTGGTGAGTGGACGCATCTTGACAAGTTCATGAGACTTGGTAAGTGGATGCATCTTAACAAGTTCATGAGATTTGGTGAGTGGATGCATCTTGTACTTTCATTTTGCCAAAAGAGGTATGTGACATTTTTCATGCCTCAGTGACTTTCTTAAAATTTAGTTTTAAAAGTTCATTTCTTGTGTACTGTTTATCTCATGAAACCTGAGAATTGGATGCATCTCTGTTACTATGATACTGTTAGAACTAGGTGTAAAATGTGAAGTCTATGTTGATCTTTTGTAAGATGAAGTTATCAAGAATGTAGGAGTGAGAGTGCTCCAATTTCAGTGTGGTTCATATGTTTGCTTGTACTTGTATCATCATGCTGCCCGCAGTTGAAAATACTGCAAATTATTGTAGATTCTAATGACATTAAGATTAAATCAAATTAATAAATTCATTTTATTTACATCATACAGTTTTGGAGATTGCTTTTGGCCATGTGTGTTATAAATATTATTACATTAAAGGTTTGATGTTTCCTGGTAATAGCAACACAAGTAGTTATTCAGTGCTGAGACAATTGGAGTCAAGTCCCTTGCCAGAGGACATGCCATTGTAGCCAGTTCTGAGCTGATCCAGTGATAGGATTCAAACTTGTACCCTTTAAGTCATCAGTCTGGTATGATAACCACTGAACCACAATGGCATCGATTTATGTCATCAAAGTAAATTTAAAAAATGTGTGGTTTATATTAGTCTTAGAGGCTTGCTTTTCTCTTGTTTCTGTTTGACCTACTTATTTTGAAACTTTATGCCTATTTTGATGGAATTCTGATGAAGTGACATAATAAATATGAAGTAAACATGAATAAATTTTTAAAGCTGCAATGAAGTCCAAAGAATATAGTAAATTATGTGATAAATTCACAACAATTTATCAGTCCTTCAAATTTTGAATTCATTATCAAGTGTACTGTATTAGTTGGAAGGTAGTGAGTTAGATGCTAGGTTAACATTAACAATCCCCCAAATTGCCAATGGCCACTGATCCCCATAGGTTAACATTAACAATCCCCCAAATTGCCACTGGCCACTGATCCCCATAGGTTAACATTAACAATCCCCCAAATTGCCACTGGCCACTGATCCCCATAGGTTA
>JAECUM010062235.1:0-23300 GCA_016617855.1 Megalonaias nervosa | reverse complement strand
TGCACTAATCTCGGGAGAATTAACCACACTCTCACAGACCTTTCATCAGAGTAATGGTGAATAAATTATCAGGTCAATTCACACACACACATCTAAATATTCCATACATGCTTGGTTCTACAATAATTGTGCTATAACAATAACAATATTATCAACGACTTCTGATACTTGCATACACATCCCTAATTGTTAACTTCTCGATATAGTAAACTCTCATCATCAACAACAATCATATGCATTTCCTATCCTATGAATTTTAACGACACATGAAATATACAAATACCTAATTATATGTGCACAAGTTCAACAATGACTAACTCTGCATAATTCATAATCCATATATATATACATATATATATATATATATATATATATATATATATATATATATATATATATATATATATGTATATAGTATATGTATATATATATATATATATATATATATATATATACTAACAAAGCAAGTACAAGTTCTAACACAATTCACAAATAAATTCAGTCATGCATTACGATGCATCATAGTAAATTACACAATCCAACAATCTACATACGTTAATCTTGCATGTTAATAATTCGCTAAACATTGAAGATTCCATTTCTGATAAATAAAAAGGTACATAATAATGCATCAATCTTACAACCCTAGTTAGGAGAATGAGGCAAATTCAGGCGAAGACATTTTACCTCAGAAGTCTTTTGTTCCAAATCCAAACCAGAATTTCACAAGAATTCCTTCACTCCCTTTTACAAGTGCACAACTTATGCTCTCGGAGTACATCTAATGGTTCTCAACTTCGTTGTTATCTTCTACTTATGAGGTTCACATCTGTACTAATTTTCCAAAATAAATGTAGCTGAAATAACAACTTGATTGCGCAGAAAACTCCACCCTAAATTTGAATCTCTCAGTTCTAATTGGCTACTGCCCGGTCTCTTTGAAAGCTGCACTGGGGTAATTTCTCACTTACCTGTCACTATGAATTCCCAGTGGGGAGATCACTAACTGAGTGCAGAGCAAAAGAGACGTAGAATTCCTTTCGAATTTAGCTGCAAACAGGCTGTTGCATAACGGTTATACAACAGACAGGCAGTTTCTTTGCCCAGAATTGGGTCTGTAGACGAAACCTTATGTGATATGTATTAACATATCCAGGTGCTTTCTCTGTGAAGTAACTATAAGAAAATATGTGTATAAATGAACCTGAACAACAGCAAAGTTTCTCCACAACGTGACAATGGCAAACCCTCCTGTTACATAATTAGTTATACTCTTCAGTAATTATCAACAGATAATTTTGTTACCAACTTTAATAAATGTATAAAATGCATGTTCATTAGATTATTAAAGATGAACAGTAAACAGAGATTAAGTGTACTAAATTTAGGCATTTGAAATGGAACTGGCTGTATTGAAAGATGATTCTGTGTTATGGTGAGCCTCCAGGTCCCATTACACAAGTGCTGCTTATTTGCTGCAAAGAGAATGTCTAAGAGAATAGTCAGACATAATGCAATACCATTAGCATTTACAGTTCACATTATGTTGGTGTCCTATCCCAACCCAGTACAGTTATGTGCTGAGTTGTAAAAGTAAAACCTGTATGATCTTGCCCCTGAGTATTTTTAATTCCAGGCAATTGTGACACAAAAGATGGGTTACTTTGACCTCATTATCATTGATTAGCTACTGGTTATTCTGCCTAAAATATAGGTCCCTTTGGTTGTTTATTTGTACATTCCCTTTACATGTTCCCTTAATACATGCATTAATGTCATTTTATCTTAATATTAACATCTTTTTTTTGCATTGTAGTAGGGACTTGTATAAGTGGGTTTGACATGTCAGAAACATTATGTGTGTTAATGAGACATCTGCAGAAAGAACAGAAAGTGGTTGAAAATGACCCAATTTACATTGCTGGACGATAGGGAATTATGTCCTAAGATCATAAGTGTTTCAAATGACCAAAAAGGAATGAAAAACCCTTGTCTTGGATGTAACTGGCAGATTTCAAGCTTGAAAGTTTCAGTAATTAAGATGCAGTTCTATTTCCAAAGTAAAATCTGAGATTTTGCATTGCAATATTTGATTGTGAGTAAATATTAAGAAACAATAAAATTCCTAAATTTTATAATTTCCCATACTTTTGATTTTTATCAGCACCTTCTGCCAAGAAGCAGTTATCAGTAAGACTCATTAAATGATCTTAGATAAAGATCTCTTGGCTAGTTTGATTCTTTTCTTGACAATGATGAACTAATTAGGTAATATATGACCTACATACTAATAATGCTTTATGGCTAATTCATAGAATGGAATTGATCTTTAACCTCAAATTTTGTCTTTAATTAATATTTGGCAAGATCAATAGTGGCATTTACCCTTGTCACTTACTGTCTTTCATGAGAATTCAATCAAACATGACTGGCAGAAAAATGCAATCAAAAGTATTTTTCAGGCTTATGGCAGGCAGACTTACAGAACTAAATAATTCTGCTCAGGCCATGTTAATAAATATATATGTATATGCAAAGCATCAGCATGTTATAAATAACTTTTCCCCTAAATGTATCCTGGCAAGGTCTTTCACATTTACTCAAATGTTCCAAGAAATTTGTTATTTTGCATTAATTTCCTATTTCACAGAGCAAACTATTTAGACCTTATCATTCATTGCAATTTTTTCTCTTTTGTTACAGAGGAAGCATCACCAAAGACAAGTACAACACCATTTGCTCCAACATCTGTAGCTGAAAAATTCCCAGTAGAAATCATTAGTGATGATATATTTACAATTAAAGTGATTATAAGTGCTGTTTCTTCTGTGCTTTTCATTATTGGTGTTCTTTTACTTGGTAAGTAGTGGGAAAATGGGAACATTAAATGTGTAACTTCATATAACCATATACCTAAGGAAAACAACATTGCATACAAAAACTTTGCATATTGTCAACCATCCCTTACTTTTCTGAATTTATGAAACTTTGTATGTTTTCCAGGACTTGTCACCCACATGCTTTCAAAAAAAAAAAGTATATGTATATTCGGTCCATATGTCGACCTTGCAAATGCCTCCTACATTTGTATGACATATAGTTCTTGAAACATGATGATCCAAATGTATGTAAAATGCGTTTCATTTCTTGCTTCTAATTCCCTTCCCCATTGGCCTCTTGGTGCATCCAGTTTTGTCTGCGCCCAAATAGTCTACTCACAAGTCATATACTCCTAACTCCAGTCTCATCTCATCTATTGTGCCAATTTGTATATTCCCAACTCATCTTCTGTGTTAGTTTTTCTTCTTAAAATATGTTACCCAATCATAATACCTTAGGAAAACTAATACTACCTTGTAAATCCAGCCCTCCCAGATGCTACATTTAGCTATAGGGAGATAACAGTTGTCTGCCAGCTTATGTGGCAGTCAGGCAGAATGATCTCCCCTTAGGTATATAGACCAGGCGGCAAAGTTGATATGTTAGACACTTGAGGAGCCTCAGAGGGAGAAGTAACTTTAACAGTATCACATAGTTATTTACATGTTAATAAGTTGCACTCTGTACACAAATCAGATAGTGCCTGAGACCTGTTTAAAGAATTATTACGTTGAAAAGTGTATACATATTCTAATAGAGTTTGTTGCTGGTTATGTGTTACATAGGCCTGTACATCATTGTCCTCTACCTATTGGTACACCACTCCCTTGATAACTCGCGCCCTGATAACTCGCGAACCCGCTTATAATGCGGGGTCAGGCGTGGATCCCATTTTTTAAAACCAAAAATTACCCCAAAAAGAGATCCCTATTTTATGAACTTTATGGAAATCGCGATCAAAATTAGCTAAAAAAACTTTGATATATTGCTCGTTTTATCGTCGAAAATGGTAGATAGGACCTGGAAATTTTAATCAACATTATGAAAAACCAAATTTAAAAATAAGTCATACAAATTTTTTACATTTTCTTTCCAAGTGACATTCCTAGCACACCGCAATTAATGATATGTAAGGAAATTTCGATCAATGAAAATGTCACTTACACTGAATGGAGGCAATACTTTAATAAATAAATACAAATTAAATAATTTTTTATCAGTTGAAATTTGTGTTCTAGTTCTATCTTCTAGCTTCTTTTAAGTGTAATCATCATAAATGCAATATGTCCTCTCATAATTGAACGTAAAATGTGTCAATCTACCATAACAGCTATGTCCGCGAGCATTTCTCTGAGAATCTATTTAGGTGCCGACCATGTTTTGATAACTGACTTGCAGAAGTATTTGTTGCATTGTTGCACTGAATTAAAAGCTGGCCTCCTTTGTATTATCACGTTAATTTTGTCTTTTGAATCAAATAATGGAGGTGAAATAAAAGAAGAGTTAAAAGGCACAAAAATCCTACAAACTTAAAATCTAGCTGCCCCGGTCGTATGTCGGGTGAACTCACTTCAGTTGATCAATTGAACACTGTTATAAATGTTATTGTGTATGTAACATAAACTACCTTAAATTAACTGACTCATTGGTAACTGTGATCAAAGATTGCATGGCAACCAAGCAAAAAGAATACTATACTTCGTAAAATAAAGATCTTGGTTTCACAGATACGGACCATTGTGGCCAAGCGAGTTTCAGAGAACTGGCACTTTGAGATATCCTCAAGAATGATAAAAAGTTTCATTATTACTTGCAATGAAATCACAATATCAATGCTGTACTAATTGAACAGCACAAAAATTGAGATTTGACGTAGACGATTGTCTCACGAAAATTTCGCTTGCTTTATGAACTAAAGGAATCTTGTTTGGTGGTGCATCAACAGTTAGTCTAGTTCCCTGCTCTTTTCACTCCCGATTTGGCAGAATACAATGCCATGCCACTCCAGGAACCAGACTCATCAAGAAAACAAAAAGCAGTGACGTGATACACACGTTTTTGTGTAAACGTAATGGTTGTTGAAACCAGTTGGAACGATCTTTCACATGTTGGACATTTTGAAAATAAATGTTATTTAAACAGAATAATGAACAACTTCATTAGAAAAAGTGCGTTATTAAAAGTTATTATCGACGTGAATGTAAAATGAGGATTCAGTCATTAAACAGCGAAGTTCCCTAACCTCGCCACCCGCTGTTTTTCGATGTCCAAGCAATTTTTTTCAATTTTTGGAGGTCCTTCGGTAACTCGCGCCCATATGTATAGCACGGTCTATGTTTGTGGACCCCATTGTGCACGCGTTATTGAGGGAGTGGTGTATGTGCATGACTTTTGTTTATGTCCTAGTTCATTACAAACATAGCAATGAATCTGTTTTCCATGCAGCCACCACTGTGTTAAATGACCAAGCTCTACACAATACAAACAAGTTTCTGAGTCATGCCTTTTTATTAAACTTTAGTATTAGTCCATATTCTTAAGGAGCAGGGCAATAACCTATGAGAAGAATTACAGACACATCCGGGGCCCCGAGTGGCCGAGTGGTCTAAAGCGCTGTCCATTACGGATCACTGCCATCTCACCTCTGTCTGCGTTGGTTCGAGTCTAAGATTTGGCGAATGTGGATATGTGAGAAAGCTTGCCAGTAGCTTCTCGTGGGTCGGTGGTTCTTTCCGCGGATTTCCCGGTTTCTTCCTCCACCATTAATACTGGCCGCCATGTATGGCCTATCGTGTGCTGAAAAATGGCGTTAAGCCCCACAACAACAACAACAACAACAGACACATCCATTTTTATATTTTCTCCATAGTAGTATTTATTGTTGCTCCATGGTGGGTTTTTGCATCAGTTTGATATAATCCTCTTGTTTCAACTCTGTGTTGCTGTTTTCAACACTTAGTGGGGGATTCAGATGCATTGCTTGGACTGCAACTTGATTTCCATGACTAGACTGACTGCAAATAGTATTTGTATTTAATTTAGCTTCATGCTGTAGGTAATTGGAATTGGGTTGTGTCTTTAGAGCAGTTCCTTCTGTAACAGGTTTTGATGTGAGTGAGACACATGGTTATCAGTGTTTACAGCATGTGCTTTAATTGATTTTTGGATCTGCCCATCTAATACCTACAGGAGAGAGTGATCTTGTTTAATTGATGAGGTTGTTTCTGTTTGTGTGTATAGGGATTGTCGAGAATCTCTGTATGACATCATAATTAAGTGGGTGCAGAGCTCTAGTTGGCAGAACCATGAAGGAATAAGATGAAATAAGATGCAAATGTATTACCAAACAAAGTGCATGCTAGCTATATGCAGAAGTTAAATGGCATTAAAGATTATAAAGGATTGCCTGTATTATTTAAACTCAGATCAAGATAGATTAAATTTGTGCTATTCATTTGTTTGGTTATTGTCATATATATATATATATATATATATATATATATATATATATATATATATATATATATATATATACACACATACATGCATATATATTGCATTGTGATATTTTGAGTGCTTACGCAGTTGGTTCCAAACCATGTTGTTATGATTATTGTTATTATTATTATTACAGTTAGGATTGCTATTATTTATTACAAAACTTTCTGAAGCAGTATCATTGAATAATGAGGATAGTGGTAACATGGATTATATATGATAATGTGCATCTGGAGTCTTCTTTAATATCTCTTCTTGTTTACCGGTATCAGTATGTTTAATAAAATATAGCCTTGTTATTTTCTTGCCAACTTTTTTTGTGATGATGTATTGTTATCAACAGGTAAAATTTTCTTAGTTTTGTGGTAGAAACTAAAACTAGTAATTAACAAGGAGTGACCAGCTGCAAAAAGCTGGTCAAGTTCATGTATGCAGAAATCATATTTTAGAGAATTGCTAGAAACAACTGAATAGTCAAAAATATTCCATTTAGTTTTTTACTTATAAGAATTTTCACATTGGTATTAATTTTCTGATTTAATGTTGCTAGTTTCTTAGGCAATTTATACTTGTCTAGACTTTTTGCGGTATCATTGGGAAAAAACCGAACATAATTAGCACCACAATTGATGTGTTTTGGTAGGAGCTTTTATCAAATAATTATTGATTTTATATGTTGGAATTAAAATATCCCGATAAAATCATGTGGTTATTGAAAGTGCATATGATAGTACACATAGATCCAAACATATCCATTTCATCTTTAGTATAAAACCTTGAATCTGATCGAGGAACACAGACAAATCCAAAAATAAAAGTCATCATCAGTTTCAGAACAGTTTTATCAACTTTAAACTAAAGTATTGAGTCAGATTGAATGATAGTTACAGCAACATCACAGTCATCAAATATCGAGTAAGCTTATGGTTACCACTTTTAAATGATCCTACATATAACCTTTTGTATGGCACTAAATAGCCTAACAGTGCTGGTGCTCCATAAAAATACAATCAATCAATCAACCAATCTATGGTTTTTGTGCCAGCCAGACCAGCAAACCCACCACTTGACCATGCCCATTTGACATCACGGTGATGATTGCTGAATGATTTATTTCCTAACAGCTGGTTTGGGTATGGTCTGGGAGCTCTGACAGACTTGTGTTTTGGTCCTTTGAAATGTTTTGTGTACTGTATTTTATGGATTTCCTTGCACATTAATTTTATACATGGTTTTTCTATTTGAGCACTGGTAGACTCTTTGATTTTAGTGCAGAGAGTTCCTGTTCTAACCCTGCTACCTGGGCCTGGAGATTACCTATCATTACTGTGCACTGTATGGAGGTGCTAGTCAGGTTATGGGTTCCGTGGATCTCAAAGGAATTTGTTGCACCTATCTTAAACTGGGGTCCTGGAGTTTTCTTCACATTGTTTGCAATCTGACTTACTTCATGTAAAGCTGAGTTATTGTTGACTGACTCTTCTTGTAGCTGTGGTGCTCTACAGACCATATCACACACTGTAAACAACTGTCCACTGACAAAGTTCGCCAGTGGACTGCAGGCTCTACACCTTGCTGATGATGATGCTGTTTAATGGCTTGGCATGCACTACACACAATAAATAATTGTTGACTGGAATTTGAGTTCTGTGGGCTTCAGGGATTGGTGTTGAAGCCCTTGGATGAGAGGTAATTAATTTCAAACTGGTGTTGTCTATCATTTGCTGACAATTGTTGATAAATTAATTTACCCAGTCTGGCCCTTGTACATGAATTTTATCAGTTGTTATGTAGAGAGTTACTGTGGCAGAATCTGCATCCATGGATTTATAGATCAGTCCTTTATGGGAGTGTCCCAGCTGTAGGTGTAGATTCTAATCTGGTCTATATACCTAAGGGGAGATCATTCTTATTTCTTGATTGTTGGAATTTTTGTTTAAGTCAACTGTGACTGTAATACTCTGCCTATTATGTTGGACTTTAAGAAAGCTTGGAACTGACAAGGAGGAGTCAGCCATGTTTGATTTTGGTGTTACAGTCTTGGTAGGTTGCATCTATTTCAAGTGAACATTTCTGTTCGGTATTGAATGTGTCTATATATATTCTTTTTATCATTTAAGAAATCCTTAATACCTGTTTCGCCAATCAGAAGTGCAAAGTGATAATGTAAGAATATGTTTCAAACCGTCTAGGGTTTATTTCATTTATTATTGCTTCTATCATTTTGAATGTTTGTTTAAGATTGCTTTTTACCTATAAAATCAATTTTTATTTCCCTAGTGAAAATGTGACTGAAATTTCATGAAATATCACTGAAAATTTTGGTCAAAATATTGGCCAGATTTCACTGAAATTTTGGTGAGATTTCACTAAAATTTCACTGAAAGTTTGGTGATGTGTCACTAAAATTTTTTACTAAAACATTTCACTTAAATTTTGGTGATATTTCACCAAAATATTTTGCCAAAACCATACAGCATTTTATTAAACAGTAATATTTTAATATAAATGAAACAAAATTATACAGGTGTTACGACAGAAACGAGATACGGAAGTTGTACTGTAGACTTGACTTTTGAATATACAGACTGCGATGCTGAAGTTGAATGAACCCTCGATTCATAAGCAGCCATGACAAACATTTATTAAGATATAATTACACTGAATTTCCTCACAATTCTAGCAGAATAGTTAATACCACTCACATCACTGAAGGATGATTCTAATTGTGGGTCATTAAAACAAAACCATCTTTGATAGATATGGATATCAGGCAACAGTCTCATCACTTTCCCACCAGTGATCTATATGTTGTCCCTCCTTAAACTCTGGAAGAGAATCAGTGTGGAATTTTATAACTTTCAAATCATGCTGGTCCAATTCCTTCTCATTTAACACATCAGATGTTACTGTAGAGTTGGTAATAGTTCAAATCTTTATTGCAAAACTTGCAAAATGCTAGTCCTGCTGTTCAGTTTTCTTACATATTAACCAATTACTTTTCCATCTACCTTGCATTCAAGCCATTCTCATTTCCACACATTCTTCAAACTGTTATTCAACTTTTTGTGTCAGTTTTTCCCATTAGAAAATTCAAAACACCATGCTTGGCCAGCATACACATTTCCATAAGTTCATGTTTCATGAAGATTCATTGTGCAAGTAACTTTTAACCAGTCAGAAAGTTCTTTACAGTGATCATATACAGAATAAATGCTATTATAGGGATTGCTGTGGAATGGGACCAAACAGACCATTATTTGAAAACAATCGGAGACGAAAAAGTATGGTCTTTGTCTAGGAGAATCTGATTCAGGTCAGGAGGAAAGCGGAATTCAATGTTAAAGTGGAAAACAATCTTGTTGTCTGAGGGCAGTTAAACCCAATTCAAGTTATAAAAAGAAGGAAACATGAGAAAAAATATGGAAAGAATTTATTATTCCAAAGATGAAACAATAAATTAGAGCTATCAGAAACAGAAAATATAAGTTTTGCTGAAAATTGTTCAAAATGTACAGGAAGTAAAAAAGAGTTAAAATAAAGGTTAGTTTTTTATATCAGTGAAATACTTTTGCTCATTGGTATTTTTTACAGTGAAATTTCAGTGAAATCTCAATCACAAAATCACACTGATATTTCAGAAATTTTGGCAAAAGCTGTGTGAAATTTCACTGAAATTTGGTGAGATACCATTATTTTGGTGAAAAAGGACATTTCACTGAAATTTCCATCACTCTTTCCCAAGGGTTTGGTCTTAAAATTTGGGCTTAAAAATTAGGTTTTCCTGCTGTATTTTGTAATGCAAGTAGAAAGTCCAGATTATTTGATATCATTGTGAGCTACACCCATCTACTTTTCTGAAACATCACCCACTTTGGTGTTTTTTAAATGATGTTGATGGTACAGAGCTTGGAAGTAGGGTACAACCTCAAGATGTGTAAATGTGGCACACAAGGTTAATGTGTTAAATGTTTGGGTGGACATAAGTGATGCATGTTAAGACTTCTGTCAGGTATCATAGTAGAAATGCATGGTTCTAGAACTGAAAATTTAGGGGGAAAATTCACCCTCCTTTCAGAAAAAAATGGTGCTTCTGAATATAGGAGGGATTTATTGAAGAAATCAAGGTAGGGCTTGAAATCATAATGCACATTTGTCTGATTTTTCATTCACAAATATGTGTGAACCCCACAGTCTAGAAGCTTATATACAGTAGAGTGTACTTTTACTAGTGATGCTGACATGTGAGAACACAGTACCTTTGTAATAATTCTGTTATGCTCTTGAATTTGGTTTGGTAGATGACAATCCTTCTGTCTTGAAATATGATAAAATTTCACCAACCTTTAGTGTTGTCCTTTCTCAGCTGTCAAGTGTATTCTCACCAAAGCGACTTTGGATGACTAGTAAAAAAGGACATAATGAGAATCAGGGCACAATTCATCAACTTCAGACAGGATGCACACCACATGGTAGAAGACTTTTTATTCATAAACATATAAGAAACTATTGTACGCAGAAAAAATATGTGCTAGAAAAATTAACTTAGCAGATTATGTTATAGATGTAGACTACCTATTTCAACACTGAGAGACATGTATATGATTAAATATCCCTGCATGTCTGTGAGGAGTACAGATATTGTCATTACCCCTGTGCATCAGTCCATCTATTTGACTGTATGTATGGCTGTCCATTTGATCATCCATCAGCCTGGCTGACCATCTATCCATGAGAAAGCTTTTCATTTTCTCACACACCACTTGGAGGATTTTAATGAAATTTTGCATATTATTAAGGTTTTACTTTTTATGGCAGTGTATTGAAAACATTTTCAAAAATTGAGGTATTTTGAGAATTTAGCTCATTAATGCTTCTCTTCCAACAATGGTTTTGGTGGTGCAAATGTGTAATAAGGTTTTGTTTTTTTTTTTCATCTGGCTACATGTTTGAGGGAATTTCTAGCTGTCAAAATGGGTTATTTTTAATTCAGCTCATCATCACTTCGGTTGAAGGACTGTATCAAAACTAGTAAGCTTTGATATGTGGTTGGTGTAAATTCACAGAAAGGTTCTACTCCTTGGTCAGTTTTGGGGAAGATTTGATGAAGACTCAAAGATGTGTATACGTAGTAGTAATTTTGTTGGTTACTGACACAAGTCAAGAGGTATTTACTCCACATGGCTATTGTCTTGAATGTTTACCTGTTGGTAACTTTCACAGTCCACCGATTTGCATGCATACACGTGTGATGGAGAAAAAACTTGTGAGGTGTAGAAAGAGTTGACCTGTATCAATACCAAAAATCTTAAATGCCTATTATGATACTACTTTATATTTTACCGTGATTGTGTTAGGGAGCTTAGAGAAGCTTTACTGTATTTGTAAAATACATCTTGTGGTGAAACTACCATAAATACTCAATCTTTTTGTGATGTATTATTGTTGATTCGTGTAACACACCACAAATTTACAAAATCAACAAAAAAGAATAGATTCATCTTCAATGAAAATAGAGTAGTAACAATATGATCTTTTTTTCATTCAGTGATGTATCCACAGCAACAGTATGATCTCTTTCTCATTTATTGGTGTATCCATAGCAACCATTTGATCTCTTTTCACTTAGTAGTGTATCCATAAATTCAAGTATCAACAACATTTCTGCTAAAAGACAGAAAACTTTAAAAAACTTAGGTGAGTATTTTCTCATCGTAAGTTGTTTGTTAGAGATTTTGTTTCATGTAATGTGTTCTTTTCATTGCAGTATGTTGGAAATGCAAACAGTGTGTATGGTCAAGGAAACCAACAAATAAACAATCCATCTCAGGTAACTCATTTTTCAAAAATCTTAAAACTTGCATTGATCTTTATTCACCCAATGGTGTCTAACTGCATCCATCTGTAGTCACCCTATGGTGACTAACTGCATAAATATAAGACACACAGACAAGTTATGATAAATATGTGACTTACAGCTGCACTCAGCATATCAGGTGATTGTACTGTAGTCTGGTAGTACATTCCCGTTGTACACTCACAAACAGAGCCTTACTTTAATAAAAAACAAAAACAAGAACACTTAAAAATGCAAGCTTATTTATTTGAGACAAATGCACATATCTAACTGATATTTGCTCCCAGGGCAGTCATTACCCTGAGGGACCCATCCAAGAGGCTTCAACTTTGGGTCAGAATGAGAAAGCATAGGGATATGTGTTTTACACACACATAATTCAGGTATACTTTGATTTGATTCAGAATCCACGGGCTTTGCTTGTAGCAGAAAGTTAATTATGACCCTGTTTATTGAAGTCAGCAGAAGACTGCAGTAATTACATCCATTCACCCATCTGTTAGTTCATGAACAATTTTAATTCCACAAAATTACTTTCATGGAAAATTGACTGATTTTAACCAGATTTGGTATGCAGCTTTTTATGAAAGATAACTCAAAAGAGTTTGATTTTCAGCCCTCTAAATCATCATTTACAGGAGTTATAGCCCCTGAGATCATTGAACCTTTTTATCTGCAGCTGATTGTTGCATTTCAGCCAAAGGACTATATTGAATAAGGGCCATTTTCTTCCCCCTCTCCAAATTTCCTTATATGATGTATACTGTACACATGAGGTGGTTAAAATCTATTTCTGACATCAGTTTTGTGTTCATGTGTCCATTGCCTTGGTTACAGGGTGTCAAAACACTATCAAAAAAGACATGAAAAGTAGTCATCTTTTCCATTTCCTTCTCATAGATACTGCTTTAATGAGCTATTCACTCAGTTTCAAATTTGCAATATGCAGTTTTATTATTTTAGGGGTTATAAAGCACTATAAATAAAGTTTAGTTTCTAAAACTATTCCAAAATGGTCCATCGTAGACAAAAGTAGAATATCAAACTTATATGTCAGCTGAAAACTGTTTCTAAAATATGTTGACAAAAAGGTACTTAATCAAAAAATATAAAAACTGTTCCTCAATAAAATATTGTTTAATATTATTGAATGATGTTTAATATTTATTGAATTATTTAAATGATTGTTTGATATTATGGAATAGGACTGTAAAGGAGGTGTTAACAGGGGCCTGTATGTTCGCTTCTTCACCGAATACATGGGTTTCTTACCTTCACTGGAAATGACAAATGTTCTTTATGTATTTATGTACTTTTATCCTTATATTTTCATGGCTATATAACACACACACTACTGTGATTTTATCTTTAGAAGAAAAAACAAATTGTCTGCCACACCCCTTGAGGTAGCCTAGAGTCAAACTATAATCTATTTATAAAATATGTGTTCATCCGTAAAGATATAATATGGACATTAATAAGAAGTAAAACAATGTTGGTTGAGCACTTTAATGAACTTCTGAAAATTGTGAAATATGTTTTAGAAGTAATGGCATTGGAGATTACAGGAAAGAAACGGACTCTAGGTATTGTACTCTCTAGACCTTTTGCGTCTATTTTTAAACCAGCATGGGAATACTGCATTACACTGACTGCATATGGTTGTCTGTGAAATGAAAGGATGAACATGTTTATAACAGTGTTCCCATGCTACCGGGAAATCAGGAAAAAGTCAGGAGAAATGATGACTTTTTTCCTGACCGTGACAAGTCCTTGAATTTTGCAAATATTGATGAAAGTCGGGAAAAACCTGTGAATTTTCTATCACCACTTGACTCCAGAAACTATCACTTAATTGAGTCATAAATAAACTGATCGTGAGTTAAATTTATCGAGTTCTAACCAGAACATTCGGAGGGTGCAGTATGGATTATTTGGGTGCTTGCAATAACATATATGCTGAGTCAGTCCAAATGCTCAGTGGATTAGATTTGTCTAGTAGACTTTTGTTTTCAAAGTCAACTCGATATCCGTATCTTTCCTTACATGGAAGGTATGAAAACCAGTCTAGCACCACAAGAGACCAACATGGTGGTGGCAAAGCATAGCAGCTTACCGGATGGCCTAACAAACTTTAAACATTGTTAGATCAAGTGATACATGCATGAAATCGATATGAAAATTACTTATTTTCTCAGAAATTGTGAGTATTAAAATCGTTATGTCTTTAATCTGCTGAAAGACAAGATAGAACTATGGCGTTGATGAAATGTGACCTGGTACTCTCGATTTGCAGTGCTAGTCGGATGAGTACACAAATCTAACAACCCACATTTTCAGATGTTGTAGAGAGAAAAAAAAAGAAAAAAATTAAATGAAAGTTGTATACTGGTTGTAATAAAAATACAAAAACAAAAGAACACAAAATTTTCCATATTTATATATTCCGAGAACCACTTCTGGAGTTTTGTTGTATCACGTGACTACCACGTTGACATGTGCTATCTGCTTGATAAATCAGACTGGCCAGGTTGCTGGTTTTTACAAAAAAGTATCTTTCATTTAATATAATTGAATTTCTGTACAACAACATTAAAAAGGAGTTTGTTGTTGATATCATGTGACTATTTGGACTTCCAATGTTGTTGTTTGAGATTTGTGAAGTCATGTGACTAGTAATGCAAATGGTGAGTACCGGGTCAGGTTTCATCTATGCCGTAGTTATAACAATTATAATAATTGCCATTTCTGAGAAAATAAATAATTTTTCTATCGATTTATTGCAGGAATAAGTCAGTATAACATAGGTTTAAATTTTCTAGGCCCGCTGGTAAGCGACTACCATATGTTGCTACCGCACAGTGGCAGCAATTCCAAATTTTCTATATGCAATTGCAATGACCCCACACCCCAACCTAAATGTCCGGATTAGAAAACGAACTGCTATTTGTTTTAAGCCAAATTTGTAGTCCAAATTGTTGAATCTCAGAGCTGAAATGAGAATTTTTTTCGTCCCTTGTATTTGTATATTAAAAAACAATAGACCCCCTGTATCAATATAAATTTGGGGACTGGTTTAACGAATTACAAGAAGACAAGTTGATTTTACAAAAAATTCAGTCCTTGTTTATACAACAGTTTGTAATTTTGAAGGTGTTTTGTCAAAATTTAAATCAACCCTTTTGAAAATGTTTTTTAAATGATGGATTTTTTAACCAGATCATCTTAAGGAGATTAGGCTGTTTGAAAAATCTTGTTTGGGATTTTATTGGTACAGATAAATTAAGGGTTAAACTCTTTTCATTACAAGACAAGATTCTAATTATTTGCATTTATTGTTTTTTATACTGTTATAGGAAATGTTTACTTTCTATAAGATGCATATATATATATATATATATATATATATATATATATATATATATATTGCTATAGAATTCTTTAGAATTAAAGGTTTGAAAGGAAACAAAACTAATTTATGCTCATTATATTGTTCCCACTTAGCAACATAATGCAGGTCAGCAAAATAAAGTTAGAATTTTTATTCTGTACATTGAAATGACTTTACATGCCAATTTATGGGAATGTAATCAAACTTGTTTGGTGTGATACATTTTGTGGTTTTGTACATGGTCATCTTTTCTGACTTAGATGTTTTGGAGAGTCTTGAAAGAGAAACATCTTTAGTTTTAGATTATGCATGTTTTATAATCTGAAATGTTCTTTAATTCCATTCAGTAATGGTCATATATGAACCTTGAAAAAATTAATTTGGTCTTGGAAAAATCCTGGAAATGAATTTATCTTTAGAAAAGCATGGGAACCATGCTATAAAGAACATATACCTATAATGACCAAATGGAAACACAATCATTTTATTATTCGTTTTGTAAATGCTATTTACCAGCACTTAGAGTCTGCAAAAATGGTGATTTACATCGTGCAAGATTCTGAGATTTATAGAATGAATGCAACTTTCAAGGAATTTTTGGGAACAAGTTTGCACATAAACTTGGATGAAAAATGAGTCAAAGTAAGTATTTTTCTACCTTTTCATCGTCTATATATGACTATACTGTCTCTCTCTCTCCTCCTGTTCACATGTAGGACTATATTCAGTTCTTTGTAGTGACTCAAAACTGGGGCCCTCGATGGGGGCAATGAAGAAATTCAAAAACATATAGAAAAATTTTAACGAATAAAATAAATAAGTATGAATATGTGTTTCATATATACCATTAAAGCAAAGCTAGTCACATTATTACATTGACTATTATAATTTGACAGAGGTTTCGAAGGCAAATTTTGTACATAAATATTTTAAGTACTGTATACTATACATGTTTGCCGACATGCTTGTCCGTATTCCTAAGCAAAAATCATGCGAATATCTCGCTGTAAGGCTTTCTATATAACTGGAGGTTTGGAGAAGTGTTAAAATGAAAATCTATGCAAGCAAGAGACGACGAAGCATCTTATAAAAGAAATACACTCACTAAACAGATATTACCTAACGGTAGCAGTTAACCAAAACTAATAGCAAATCCTGATGATTGTGATGTCCACACTTATCCACCCACAATTTAACCCAGGGGTAATACACTTGTGCCATCTGTTCAGTTGAGATGAGCATCTGTTACTGTAATTGCCATTTTTTGTGCATTTAACCTTGGACCCCTCTTAGACAGAACTTGCAATGACTGCACAGCCATCAGAGAGAATAAAGCATTAAAAATAAACTATTCAGGCCAACATGGGCATAAGAAGTTAAATTATTAATGAGTATGTCTTAAAAATATACCTTTTTGTATTCATCTGAATGTGGTATGTACATTGTTAGATTACCCATTAAGCATACTAAGCACGTGCTTAGGACACCAGCCCAACAGGTCACCAGAAAAAAATTATAATTAATTGCTGATGATAAAATTGAATGAATTTATATATGACCATTTTGATCTGTATGTACTAGTATTTTGATTTGGAATGGTGGCAGCACTGGCATTTTCCAGCTTTTTTAGCTTCTGATATTTGTTTCTTTTTAATTGCACATTTAGTAGTGGGGGTGGGGTACTATAATATTTTCAGTGATGAGGGTCCTGGAAGGCCTTAATCTGGCAATTGTTTTGTATTATCATTCTCGCATCCTCAATATCACACAAATAAGATGCCATAATAATGGAAACATCATGATATGGATGACAATTCAAATTATACAAATTATCATTATCATTATGATTTGTCATATAAACATTAAAGGAGCCAGATGACTACAGTGTAGAAAAACAACTCCTCATTTGATTCCCCGTTGTCATATTCACATTCTGGAATAGATGATGCATCCTTAAGATGACTAGTTAGTGATGCTTTCTTTGTCAGCTCATCATTTACCCATCTTTTGCAGCCAAGAAACCATAGGAAACTAGATACATGGGCACAACACCTAACAACCCGAGCATCAACCTTGCAGGTACAATACCATCCTTTGATGGAGTCCATGAAATACTTCAGCTTCCACAGCAAATGGATTTTATTTTTGGAGTGGCGAGACAGGATTTTTACATGTAACAGACCTGGAAAATCCATGCATACCATAACCTCATAGTGCCCCTTCTCTTTGAGATCCTCATTTGTATATTTGGAACCTCTTTGACTTGATAAATGCCCATAGTGATGTCATGCAGGTAATCAACTGATATCCTGGGGAATTCATTCAGTTTCCAAGTGGATGCATCCATCTTGAAGCACAATTTGTGCTTAGTCAGCAAGTTATTCTCTTGAACCAAGATTTAAACCTTATTCAGTTACAGGAATTCATTTTCAATCCAAAAAAGGTGGAAATAGTCATCATCGGATAAGGAAGAAGGAACATCAGAAATAAGATATGACTTTGTTTTAATTAGCTCACGTACATTTTGTAAAAGTGATTTAATATCTGTTCTTGAAAAGTTTTTATCAAACTCTTTTGTTGCAGTGATAGATCGCCGGATTCATTAGTGAAGTAGGAGATTTCCAAATGGAATTTGCAACATCTGCTATTTGACTTTATAAAATACTACACTCTGCAAAAGACTGGGTTATGGCACATATTGGTACTTTAAAAAGATGATTTTGATGCCCATTTGGTCTTTTACATACAACACAATGTCTGTGAGATCTTGATGCCGATGGAAGTTGAGTTGATTGTGGGCCTTTTATGGTAGCATTTTAGACCATTCACCAAATTCTCATATCTGACTTAAAGTATCATAAGTCATATTTGTTGGGTGCTCTTCATACATTTGTAAGTATTAACTTTCAGTCATATTTAGTCTACAATGATACAGAGAGCCTGCGAATTCCATATAATCAGTTCTTGTAGGGATGGAGAAAGAAACTGACTTTATGAACAGTATCTGACAAGAAACAACTCGGCTTATTATGTATTAATTATCATAATTCTTGTTTTATATCATAAATTCTTGTGTCATCCATTATGCCATGTTACTTCCCAAAATTTTTTATTTCAGAATTGTTTTGGCCTGAAGATATTGTATGCTTGATATGTTTTATGGCTAGTGCCAACTCCCCCTACCCCTCATGTTTGTTTCCACTAGTAAAAAAAGGTAGATGGATATTCTTTTAGTATTATTATTAATGCTGTTATTATTATTATTAGTAGTAGTAATGGTATTTTTAATAGTAATAGTAGTCATAGTAGTGGTACTTATATTCAAGCATGATGTCCTTTGAATAAAAGATTTCATCTGTAAATGTTATTATATTTATGATTTTCTGTTGTTATAATGAGTAAGTGTATAGAGTTATGAGGTTATCATTTAATGAAATAAAGAAAATATGTCATTGCAATAAACTTGGACATGGTTGCCACTGTTTGGAAATGGTTTCTAATTTCAGTAATTTAGAAACATCATTGATGTAGTAAGCAAGTTTAAAATTTTTATGTCAGTCTAAAACTGATTTTTCTTCATGTGGACGAGTGCACTGGAAAATGTGATAAAAATTCAGTATGAAAAAATTAAATATAAATAAACTTGTATGAAAGTTATACTATCTAATTATGGAAGAATAACTGCTTCACAGTACTGGTTCCAATACCATTATTTTCTGATGCAGACATGATTGGCCACCCTTGTATAGTTCCATTTTAGATGAATAACATATTGATAAAAAATGTTACCTTGCACAACATAAAAATAAAATTATTTTCAAATTGCACATTATATTTTGTTGGTTTTGAAAACTGAGAAGTTACTAATTTTATGTCAAACCTGTAAATTGACAGATGTTGATATTATGGATATTAATTCTTAAAAAGAAAGAAGAAAAAAAGGAGCTTCGTGGATTTGAACTTGGTGCGACAATTTGGCACAATAATGCTATACCATTTGAGCTATTGAAGCTTGCGTTGTTCAGTCTGTATACCATGCAGATGACACATTTCTTCCAAGCAGATTTATGTAACTGCAGACGATCTTTTGTTGTTTGCCTAGTTAATGCTTTACTTTTAAAGAATTAATATTGTTACTATATGAAGAAAGACCCAGTTAACAAAATTTAATGAAAAATTATGCTGGTTGTAACTGTTATTTCCATCTAGAAATTGACAGATTCATTTAAAGATTACATGTACGGAATTACACTGTAATAGTGAGTGAATTAAACATAGCAAATGGTATTGTTATAGAAATGAAGAAAAACCCCTGTTATTTATGTATAAAATAAGTAATATATATATATATATATATATATATATATATATATATATATATATATATATATATATATACTTATCCTATTATTTACAGCATGCTTTTGCAAAAAATTGGCAACATAAAAATACAATTCCATTTAATGTTTACTCCACGTAGTCTTTGTTTACATATAGTTCCAAATGCCCCTTCAGCACCTCTTTGAAAAATTCGTGTTCCCAAGGCAATTTAGAAAGAATGAAGAAAGAGAGAAATGAATGGATAACATTGTTTTTAAAATATCTGAATAGTTATTATTCCCAGAATTTTGTTAATATAATAATGAAAGAAATAATATAGCGTACTCTAGAAATGCGGGTCTAATTGCTCATGAGTAGCGATACGTAGGCAGCTGCCATGCAACAGGGAAAACAACAACAATGATACATAGACAGCAGAATTCAAGAATTGTTTAGTTTTTAGTGATTAGTCCAAATGTGGTCACATAAGTTAATATGAGAACCCAAAAATTTTCATAAAAATTAATAAGTGTAAATACCTTGTTTGAGCAAGCCTGCGCTTAGATCTTATTTCTAGTTTCAAGTTGCTCAAATGTAGTATTTTCTCTTAAATTTCCCATACCAGCCCATGTTCAAAGGTCTTGTTTAGGTATGAAAAAGAAATTTATATGCATATTTAATGCAGAATATGGTGATTTATACATCAAATAATACAATGAGACACAGAGTTGTGATATTTACAAGAATTTTTCCCCCATAAAAACGGGGGCAGAAAATGGCCCTTATTCAATATAATCCTTTGGCATGCAGCTGTGTATTGATTAGGCATTGAATAGGTTTGATTTCCTGTCTTCCATAAACATCATTTATAGGAGTTATTCCCCTTGATTTCCAGTCCTCAGGGGTTTTATTTCAGTAGTTTAATTTTATAGTTTTATTTTGATGAGACCTTGAACAAATTTGATTTCCAGCATTTCATGACTTCATTTATGGAGCTATGCCTCCTTACTATCTGTCCTGACATTTGGCTTCAGCAGCATAATGTTGTGGCATGATATTGATTAGACCCATTTCTGGCATTCCATGACATAATTTACAGGAATTGTCCGATATTTTCTGCCCTGCTGACTTCGATTTTTGCAGTATTACTTTAGCAAGGGTTGTTTTGGATTTAAACTATTTATGTTGATGACATCTTGAGCAAATTTGATTCCCTTTGTTCCGTCATTTAGAAGAGTTATGGGCCATTATTGCACATCCTGCTTATCTTTATTTCCCGACATAAGATCCTTTGCAGAGCACATTGTAATTAGTGGGGCCATTGTGATGCACCCATTGCCAATAGCTTTAGTTTCTGTTGCCTTGGGAATTCATTGATACCTGAGCCTTTTGGTTTAATAGCAAGGAATTGTTGTATATGGATTGATGATGTTCTGTTGGTCTGTCCATCTGTCCATGCATTCATCTGGCATCTACATTCAGGTTAGGTTTTGTTTAGATCATTTTCTCAGACACCAATTGCTTGCAGAATTACATCAGGTCATATTTAGATGTGTTATATGGGGTACAACACTTTCCAGTGAAAATAATTTCACTTCGACTTATATTTCACTTTACATTGATTTTAGTTAACTTTTTTGTTGAGCTTATTTTCTTAGAAACTTTTTATTGCCCATGGAGTCAGATAACTTGGTATATAATTACATCATCAGGGTACTACAGCCGTAAGTGAAAACTACCAATAGGTCACTTTGACCAAAATCTCAGTGGTTCACTGATTTGTGCTTGCATTTTGGGTTAAACTCAGTTTCTTTAGTTTGTAATTTGCAAATAGGTCATTTTTTCAGACACTATTACTCACAGAGGTTGGAATTTAGATGGGTGCTATAGAGTATAGCATACACATAAATCATTCCAGCTTGTCTGACCATCACTATCTGTCTGGTATCAGTACTAAAGTAAGAGTTTGCAATTATGTAATTTTCACACACAATGTTGTTCTTAGAGTAAACACATATTAAGTTGGTATTTAGATGTGCCATGAGGAGTACTAAAATCTTCAGTACAATTTAGGTCACTATGACCTATCTCAGAACTGTTGCTGATAGTCATGATTGATAGATATATCAATCCATGGTTAAGAGGAACAAAAAAAATCCACATAGATGGGTACCCGATGAATGAAAAAGAATTTACAGTATTTATTAATTGAAATCTTGCCCTACCTCCATTCGCTGCAATACCATTGATGATTTTCTTGGAAGCGCATAATACTGACCTTGCTTTCATCTTATTTGGAGTTGTTGCATGGTTTTAAGGGTGTGGATGGTGGAGCATGGAACTAAGCATTGTTTGCCTAACATAACAGAATGGGATCACTACCTGATTATAATGAATTATAACTTTTACCTGTTCTGTTACTATGTATCAGTTTTATGATGGATACACATCTCACATGTTCTGTTATTGACACCTCTAAAGAATGAAACACCCTTGGGATCAAATCAAAACTTCAGTTTGAGACATTTTTGTATAACTGAGGTTCTCTGTATTTATCAGTTAAAAAATAATGTGATCAGTTTTATTCATTTGTATAAAAGTACATGTAAATATTTATTACTGCCAGCTTCAATTACATTCTAAATAATTTGTATAATGCATTATTTCTCTGTATAAATGTATTCTGTATATTTGTTTGAGTTTTGTTTCATTTTATTCACATGTGCTTTATTTGTATAATGTATTCATGTGTTATATTCTAGTCAGGGTGGTACCTAACTACTTGCTTTACACGAGCTTTGCTTTTAATGCATCTATTTTGGTGTCAAAATGGAACTTTGGACCAGTGGGAGGAGGGTTTAGGTTTACAGAGTACATCTTTATTTTTTATAGAGGAACAAATTTGGGACCAGAAAATTATTTCAGTTTTGAGAGGATTTTGGTTACTGCTGTGTTGGTACAGTATTAGGAAGTTTCAGTGTATATCAGTTTCATGGTAGATAGGTTGACAGACACACAGGCAAGTATATTGATAAATGCACAGGCAAACAGACTGACAGATGGATTAACAGGCGCACAGGCAATCAAACTGATAGATTGATAGACACACAGGCAATGAAACTGACATATAGATTGATAGACATGCAGACAATCAGACTGACAGATTGATAGACACAGGCAAACAGACTGACAGATTGATAAGACACATAGGCAAACAGACTGACAGATCGATAGACACAGGCAAAGAGACTGACAATGATAAGATGTACAGGCAAACAGACTGACAGATAAATTGTTAGACACAGGCAAACAGACTGACAAATTGATAAGCACAAACACATGTAAACAGACTGA